>SRMA01027291.1:177252-303956 GCA_007224835.1 Danionella cerebrum | reverse complement strand
ATGCAAAACAAGACTCGTCTTCATTTTTTCCACAAGTTTTTAGAAGCATTTCTTGTATAGTGACATCAAAGGAATGACATTACTGTTTACTGAATGTGGGCTTCAAAGTTTGCACTTTGCATAAAAATGTGGCTGTGATTGAAAAAAGTTTTGAGGATGCAGTTGAAAACTTCCAAAGAAACAAAAAAACTGGTTAGGTCAGTAGCATATGACTATTTAAAAAGCCCAGAATCCATATAAGTCGTTTTCAAATTAAGCCATATTGGATAGGATCGGGTCGTTAGAGAAATTTCTTGTTCTCAGTTGTACTTTGTGTTTTAAATCCCAGCTGAATGTGCTGGGATGTCGGTTTGTTTTGTTTTTCATACGTCTTTTGTGAATGTTTCCTCCCAAAGGGGTAGCACAGTTCCAGAGTGGGTAGCACTGTGGCCTTCCAGTTAGAAGGCTTGCCAATGACTTTCCTGAAAGGAGTTTGCATGTTCTCCTCGTGCTTGCGTGGGCTTCTTCTAGGTACTCCGATTTCCCCCACAATCCCAAAAACATGAGATTAGGTTTATTATTCCCCCGTGTGGAAGAATCAGAGTGTGTTGCCCTGCGATGGACTGGTGACCTGTTCAGGACGTACTCCTGTCTATCGCCTGTAGTGAGCTGGAGCAGAAGTGGGCATCAGCAGACCCCCGTGTAAGCTGGTACCTTACTAATAAGTGGATACGACGATGAATGAATAAATGATTATTTCTTCCTTACTCCAGTGCACTTCTTTTCTTCGAATACTGTCGCAGTCTGATCACTTGAGCTTGAACACCAGTCAAGAGCTTGCATGCGAAACTCAGACAATGTTTTATGATGCTGAAATATTGAACATTTAAAGTGTTACACATTTTTCACAAATAGCCTAAAAAATCAGATCAACTTTTGAGAAATGTTTGCGGCTCTTTGAAAGCCTTGTGTTCTGGGGCTCTGCACAGTCTAGCTCCATCTCAAATGAAACAAACCTGATCACACTAATTAAGCTCCTCAGCTTGTTTGGAGTTACTGAATTTATGCTGACGCAGGGTTGGAAATTAAACATGCAGGACACTGGCTGTCCGAGAAAAGATTATTTGTTTTTATATGGGATTTTAAAACTAGATTTTTCTGAAGTTAACAGAAGTCTCCTTCTTTAGTCAAAGTTGTACAAAGATTTTGTTGGTAAGCAATTTGGTACATATATGTATGATTATAGTTGATGGTGAAAATGACAAGTATTTTTTTTAACTGTGTTGTTTTCAGCTACTTATCACTTTGACCATGAGCTCCTTGTCACTTGTGTTTAAAGGTCAGACTACCTATCTCTATCTCCATGTCTCTATTATTCATGTAATTTTCTAAATGGATGATCAGCCAGACTGAGGCTTTCAATTCAGCACTTCCTCTCATTCAGTTGTTTAAACTGTTTTCTTAATAACTTGTTTTTTTTTCTATCTTTGCTAGAAAATGAGCCATGCTTTTTATAATCTAAAAATATGCTCATAATAGTTGTGTGGAACAAATGAGAATAATGGATGAGTCTTTGCTTTTTGTCTAGATTGTGATTTTAGTCTAATGAAATTGTTTTCTGATTCTGTCTTTGAAAGGGGTCTTTTGAAAATCTATTTCTTAGATATAAATCACTGCTGTATGTTTTCTACCAAGTAACCATGGAGAGCTAGAGCAAGATTAATTGGACTGGGGAGCATGAATCTTTTAGTTGGTGATAGAAATAAAGAATATGTCTAAGGAGCTCAAAACAGCTCAAACAAAACTTATTCTTTAAAATTTTTTTGGGGGGCAAATTTGGTAGGGGTGTAACGGTACGCTAAAATCGTATTCGGTTCGGTACAGTGTCTTGGAGAGTTCGGTTCGGTTCATTCGGTTCGGTACAACACAATAAGAACTTACATATTCTTTATTTTGAAAAGCTGCCAATACACAGTAGAATTCTTGCATAAAATAAATAAAAGTGACACATTTGGGTGATATTTTAAATAAATTGCACTCTTTATTAAGAAAATCATTTCTTTATTTAAATAAAAAATGAAATACTGCAACTAGTTAGGATAGATTACCTATCCACATTTTCTGAAGAGAGCATATATCTGGTTATAATATCTCCAGCAGTAGAAAATGTTAGATGTGTTGCCTGCCCGATCTCCGTGGAACAATGTCGGCATACAGCTTTACATTTATCCACTCGTCTATCACCGTTACGTATTTTAACAGAGAAGCCAAAGTGTTCCCAAACACGAGACCGTAGTGAGGTGAGAGGGTCTTCAAGCTCTGGCTTCTCTTTCGCTTTTGATATGATTCCATTTTCCTACTCGCGCTCGTGCTCGTCAGTCAATAGCGTCCGTGCGGAAACTCGCCTAGGAACATTTTTCCGCTGCGCTTAATATTGCGCTAATAATACATTTATATCATTTAATAAAAATACCGAATACCGAAACGGTACGCAAGTGTCCCGAACCGAACAGGCCGTACCGAAACGGTTCAATACATACCGTAAACCGTTACACCCCTAATATTTGGTCAAGTAGACTGTAGCACATGGTGACGGTAATGCAAGTCGTGCACCTGCTCACCCATGTGCAAAACATGGAACATGTCCTGTTCAGGGGGACTTTTAGTATGAGGATTAGAGCGGAGTTTGGGTCGGGGTACATGACATCTGCGGGTGCCTAATGTCATCACATTGCAGTCTGCAATGAGGACGGTATCCGTTTGGCATTTTGTTTCTTTATTTTATTTTAAGTGCCTTCTATAAATTTAAAATTTTGCCTTCTAATAAATTTTCAATTTTGCCTTCTATAAATTTTCAATTTTGCCTTCTCGTAGGGTTTCTGAATGCTTTAGAATAAAGTAAACATGTTGCAATTCAGTGGCTAAATACAAGACCGTATACAAGGCTAAATAATTTCGCAATACCTCAGAATTTCCCTTTATAACATTTTTTTTCCCCAGAGATAAACTCATTTTATCTTCTTTAGTTTACAAACATGTATGTTTGGGCAGGGTTTGGACAGATCTATGGGCAGGGTTTCGTCTAATGTGGTACAGATTCAACAAGGAGAGTCTGCTGTTGTTTTAGTAGCCTTAGGGGTGCGTTGTTCTGACGGGTCCTCAAGCTTCGGTTTGGGGTGTGGCAGACATAACTGATCTGACATTCCTCTCTGCTGTTTTAAAACAGAGTGTCATGTATTTAACCTTTTAAGAGGCAATTCACCCCCAAATTGATGTGTTCACATCAATAATTTGCCCACATGTCATTTCACACCTAGGGTACACTACAATTAAAATGTTTACACACCTTATCATAAAAAAAATTGATCATTCTTCAAAGAACTTAAAATTAGTTTGATTATTAAGAAGAAGAGGATATTTACGAGACAGACAGTTTGGTGGAGATAAATTCATGGCTCTTCAAACACGAAAAAACAACAACCATCTGCAAATCTACTCTACCAATCATTCTAGCTGTCTACGTATAGTTTGATCAACAGCTACCCCATATTCCGGGACCTTCTATCACAAGATTAACTTGTTTGACCCTTCTTTGTACCCCATAACATTCCCACAACAGCTCAATGGGTTACAGATCCAGAGACTGGTCAATCTATTGCGAGCTCCCATCAACTGCCTGCTTCAAATACTTTAGAGTTGATGGATCACTACTGTGACAAAGGATGAAAAATTCTAGCTCTGTGGCCTTCCATTTCGAAGGTTGTCAGTTCGAGTTTGCATGTTCTCCACGTGCTTGCGTGTTTTTTTTTTTTTTTGTTAAAGCCCCTATAATAATACATTTGTTGTACACACTCTCAGAACAAATGTTCTATCTAAATAAACAATTTTCCTTCACGTGCTATTCGTCAGCACATCAGAAGTGCTGTTTACGGTCTTGGATATCCATGTCCTGTTGGTCATTTTAATTTTGGGCTCAGTAGGAACAAGCGTAACGTGACTGTGTACTATCGTGCTGCTTGAGTGTTTTTCTTCCATTACGGGTGGCTAGTTGTTTAATGAAAGTGTTTACAGGCTCAATCTCTGCTCTGATGCTAGTGGCCAGTGATTCACCACCTGCAGAGTGTCAGTGTTGTCACTTGTCTTACGGCGTGAATAACTGAGATACAGGCTCTAATCAGTAGTTGTTCTTCTAGCATCGCTTTATCTTCATATGGTGATCTGATCATAGATCTCGGACGTGGTATACTATAGCTGCTCTCTTGCTCAATGGATGTACAAGCACACTTTAAATCAGCATATTGTCGGGCTAAACTGGTTACAAGAAACCAAACGCATGAGCTGATGCCAAAGGAACAAACTGCCTGCCAGTTTTTGTTCTCTCTGACGTAGTTTCTCTCAGTATACAATTCAGCACTCTGAGCCATGGCTGAATGAGGATTTGTTTGGTACTAAATTCTGTTAAAAGAAACCTCAGATGAAAATGCAGCTTCTTACTGTGAGGGTACACATGCATGTAATAATGCTGAATTTAGTTTTACACACAGTGCTCAATATTTTGACTCATACTAAATATAGTTTTTTTTATAGAGTCTGAACATGTTGGCTGTACTTGGAAGCTTCCATGCAAGTGCTGTGTAAAAGAACGTAAAAAAAATGTAAGATAAGAGATACAGATGAGCATTTTCCCCAAATGTGATTGTTATGGGAGTCAGTCATCAGCATTTGCTAATAATTTTGCCTTGAATGTACCGTACTTTATTTTGACTCTTTAAGAGTTTCTCAAGGACTATTGGGAACATTTTTCATTATCGTAAGTGGTGTTTGTGGCCATGAAAAATGGATTTGATTTGTTGCTACTCAATAATGTGTTTGGAAAACAGGCCGGTCAAGGCTGTTCATATCCTCCAGCGTTGTTTGGCCTGTGTGAAGCTGAGACAGTCCCCCAGTGCTGATTGTCTTTCTGGGAGAAATGGTCGTTCCTCTGGGATGTTTTTCTTCTGCTGCCCTGTTTCTTGGGTGCTCTGAGGAAAGGGTCATTGGGTGCTGCTTCACCTCTCTGACTGTGCCATAGAGATCAATGTTAATTTTATTTTCTATCCAAGTTGATTTCAATGGAATTTCTGTCTTGACTTTTGCTCAGTTGTGGGCCTTTGACACTAAGAGCAGCCCATTACATTAAATTATATTCACCTTAGAAATTGCTCCACAGCTTAAAATGGTGGCAATAAATGGGGTAACCCCAGTCACATTCACAGTAGTGGGTCCGTTGGTTAAATTCCATAATGTTAAAATTTCTAAATTCCAAACACTAAAGGCATAATTTTTGCAAAAAAGTGCATTAATTTTGATATTGAATAAATATATGAGAGTAACTGTAAAAGCTATGGGCTCAGAATTCACAATACTTAAGTTCCAAACCATAGGCTGTATAAAACTTGGGGGTTGTGTCTGTGACCCATGGGATTTTGATCGAGTGGCAAGAGGCTTAAAGTTGGCATAGCCAGCTATAGAAGTTCGTCCCTTTTGATTAACTTTAATAATTATGATTAACCTATAAAGGGTGCACCGAGGTGGGGCAATGAGGTAGTAAAGATGCCTAAAGCATTTTATAACTCAAATTAAGAAGAAATTTAAGTTGTTGCCAGCCTCATGTGGTCAGTTGATGAACTGCATGTTCCAGGCTTTTTATTTGTTTTAAGGCTCTTAGAGCTCAGGTCAATCGCCACCATTTTTTCCGGAGCTGCTGCACCTTATGACCTCTGATTCGGTCAAATGTGCCTAGAACAAGGTGCAAGCTCCAAGGGCACCAGCTCCAAGGTTGTTGAATGAGCTACCCCTTACTATCATGATGACCCCTGCACTGGCTGCTTTGACTCACTAAATAAAACTTTTGAAGTGAATTTTTTTTTATGTTTTGTTGTGTATTATGTTTAATGCCTTTATACATTTTGTTTCTAATTCTAATATATGACTAGTTTTATGGATTTTCTCTATATTTTATGTTGTGTTAGTGAGCAACTGTTCAGATGCAAATTTGTGCCACATTTTTGGTGCAAAATCTATTTATAAATAAAGTTGGGTTTGATTGGTTGTTGGTGAAGGTGTGAAATCAGGTTTTTCGGATAAAAACCAGTATCTAAGAGTGATCATGAATTGCTTTCCTTCAGTCTACAGTGGCTCTGAGTTAGTTCCTCATAATTAATATGCAGTCATTTCATCCTAAACACTTTAGAAACTCCTCTTTGGATTTTAAAGTGTTATTTATTGCTGCTCACTATACAAATAATACAGCAAAAAATAATAATAATAAAATCTAAGTCAATTTCTCTCTTTGGAATTTAATTCAAGTAAGCCATACTTTTAATCCGAAAAAAAAAGAATGAATGAAAAAAAAAACAATAATAAATACATAAGAATAAATAAAATAGTTGTTGTCTAAATTAAATGGAAGCTACAGGTCACCCATTTATTACCATTTTAAAGAGAATAAATGTAGTCACAAACTGCTGGATCTTTCTCTGAAAGGCTCTTTTGACGAATGCAATTACTCAATAGTTTAGCAATTTAGTTTTTTCTTACTATTAGCTTAAATGAAAAAAAGGTGATCCGTCATCTTCAATGATATCTTCTATATCATCTTCAGTGATTCTTTGTGCACCCAAAATAATCCCAAACTGCAGACTTTGCAGTTTGTGCGACTGAAACACAGTATGGAGAGGCCTTTACGATTATTTAACAGTGACGAATTAAAGCTCTGTTAATAGTGAAACTGGTTAATCATTGCTTCCCAAGCTCTGAAAGTCAAAGCTGTAATACAAAAGGCTAAAAATATAAATATGGATCCAAAAAAGATTTTTTTTCACCTTGTGATCAGTTCAGGAAAATGTTATGTTTACTGTGCCCTAGCCTTGATCTATTTTCACCGCTTAAAGATTATTTATGTCATTCGTGGACATCCAGACTTTGCTGTAATTCTTCCAGTGGGTGATAAAATGATGCAGGCATGCTGTGAAATATTATAGTTCTGAACACCCTGCTAGTAAGAGACAGCAACGCCTCGCTCTGGAATTATGCATTATTTGGACAGGAGGTGTTCATCGGTCTCGGATTGCTTTGGCAGAGAGCCCCAGAAATAAAGAAACAGTCTTGTCTTCACATAAGAGATGTAGAAAGAGGAGCGAGACATGTCAGAAGACAAGAGGATTCATATCCCACACAGATATGAGAAGAATTCCCAGTCATTAAAAACTGGGGATGAGCTGCAAGCGTGGCCATCATCATCATCTTGATCTCTTTCAGCACAGATGTCGTATTGGGTCATGCTTGAATGTGTTTGAGTCATGCTGAGTCTGTTGTTTCTTAAGCTCAACAGTACAGTGCTGATGTATCGCCAAGTCCATTAATCACCTATTAATGAGATTATCTGCAATTGTGCCAAGTGATGACTGTGGCTCCATATCCGATTAACAGCCAAACTGTTTGTTCCTCTTGTGTCAGCTCCGGTAAAACTAAGACATTGGAAGTTTTCTATTTGCAGAATACCATTCTCCAGAAAAAATGTATGAGGTTGTAGTTTTAAAAAAAAATTAAATCTTTGGAAGTTTATTATAGAAGCATTTACCTGTATATCGCGGACCGATTTCAAAACTTTTTAAAGGGGCAATATGTACGAAAAGTCAGCTCTCTTGATCAAGTGCCTTGTGCCGGACGGTTAGTAGCATAGCCAAGGGTTCAAAACAGAAGCTAGTTAAGGTGCTGCAGCACCAAGCTCGGTCTTTTTAAAGGCAAACTCTTATTTAGCGCAATTATATTTGGCCTGTGAGATCATTTCAAATGTGAACTGCCAGGCAAACATCACTAATACTACAAAACCCAAAATTCTTCACTGGTGACTAGCGTGAACTTGCAAAGCGCTGTTTCTAACTGGCTCAAGAATACATTAGAAACTATGAAAGGTGAACAAGGACAAAAAGTGGTTGTAGTCATGGTCATATAGCTGCTGTAAAGTCACAAAAAATATATAATTTTATTTTTGTTATAAAATTATATATTATACTAAATTCAAAAGGCAAATATTTTTCTACCTCACAGTTGGGTGGTGTCTGTGCAGATGCCTTTCACAGTGAGGGAGAGTTCAATAAAATAATTTTCTTTTTTCAATTAGCAGTTTGTGTAGATTTGTGGAAATTCACACTTTAAGGCTCACATAGATGGTTTTCATTTTAATGACATATGAGAAAGACAAGCATCATATTTTTATCATATGTATTTTTGTATCTAAAACATTGAAGGAATAATTCAGTCAAGTTCACGAATCATTCAAGAAAAAATTGAGCATATTTATTTTGTGTATGATGCCAAAGTGATTCCCTACATTTGATTCCCTACATTTGTGTCTCTTTCTATAAACACCACTGAGAGTTGCAGGTTTCTTTATTTTCACTCTTGCTTCAGTGAAAGTTAGGAAATTGGGATTAAATTGCTTTCAAGTTTCTTTTATATATGATTTGTTTGATCAAGTTTTAAATACCCTTTGCACACGTTTTACAACAACTGCACATCAACTTCCTTGGATCTCTACAACTGGTTTTGTTTCGTCCTTGGAAAGCATGCCTCGTGTTTTCTTCAGGGAACCACATTCTTTGTATGCAATGTATCCAGATTAGCTCACCAGGATATTGCCATCGGATTTACTCTTCTTTCCCAAGAGATCTAGACTCTTTCCAGGAAATCCTTTCACCCATCTGTTCAATTCAGGGGGCCCTCCTACTGTACTCCAGTCCTTGAGATATGAAGCTTGAAAGGTCTGTGACAAGCGCAACAAAGCCAAGGGAAATTGCATAAATGGTGCTGCTTGTATTATATACATGATGTTCATTTAGGAAGACATTCCACTGAACTACATGAATGTTCACCTTTGATTGGTTGTAGAATCTGACGGCTATCTTGTGTCCTTGGACATTTTTGTTTTAATGTTACTTTTTGCAAACAGAAGGATGTTTCTATCTCCTAAACAAACCAGTTGTTTTTTCATGACATAAAATAAATGAATGCCTTGGGCCTTTTCGGTGAAACACTTTACTGTGTCTTAACCCAAATGCTTACAGTATATTTAAGATGGCAAAGAGCAGATTGCGAGTTGTTGATGTGTCAAGACACCAGCCGTCATAAAAACATTGTGAACTCTCTACTTCATTTCCTGCTGGTTGTGTATTCTGGGCGCTGTATGATCTATTTTCAGCAAGACTTGCATGCAGCTTGTGTTTTCTGGCATCCACTAACACACTTATCGACTCTGTGACATAGTTTCTTTCTTTTTCTTGCTATAACATAGTTTTTCAAGAAACAGAAGTCCATCTTTCACTCTCAGGTGCAGGTAGATGCTGTTTCAGCCCGTGATGAACAGAGTTCAGCTGCAGCAGACCTGACGGCTTTTTCTAAATGAGTCACATGGCCACCCATCCCAATCCGAGGGTGAAACGAGACCTAGATTTAGCAGATAGACGGCCAGAACGTGAATGAATGAAAGCTAATGAGGAGTGAATGGCTTCCTCAGTACGCCGGAAGAGATGGAACTGGAGTTTTGCTTTCCTTGCAAGGGTTTTATTTTTTGGTATGTAAAAAAACAATGAAATGTTCCCTTTTTAATTTATTTGTTTGATTGTTACTCTTTTTTTTTATTTCTTAATTAGCCCCTAGAGAATAGCCATGGTACAGAATATAAAGTGAATTGAAAATGAATTCCTTGTAAATTGTAATTTTAAAAAGTAGCTTTTTTTCACTTGGTGAAATATATACAGTGGACATAGTTCAGTAGTTTATTTTTACTTTATACTTTATTTCAGACTTTTAAAAACCACATATTTGAATGGAAGAATCTGAGCTTTTAGGGTTTATTTTTAGGCTCATTCCATCATGTCAGTGCCTCAATCCTGCTCATTTTGCCTCAAATGGACAGAAGTTTATTTTAAAAAAATGTATTTGATCCAGATGTTTTCAGAGTGTTTAAAAGAAAGCTAGTTTGCTTGCTTTCTAGAATGCTAGAAATGCTTTAACTGTTTTCAGTTTTATTTAAATACTTGAGCTCTTTTGTGAAATCAGAGCTCAACTGAAGCTATGGTGTCTGTGTTTTAGATTTTGCTCGATTTTACACAACTTTAAGAGGCTTATTTTTTGCTTTTAAATTTGAAGTGTCAATCTTTATACTCTTTGTTCAACATTTCAATAACTGATTTTTATTATGGAATTTATTGAGGCATTTGAAGTCTTTTAAAAGTAGCACTTCTCCATGACATCACAACTACCTGTGTAATAGCTAACTGTTTTTCGAAAGAAGCCGTTATCTTTCCACAGCAGAAGAACAAGGTTCTTTAACTATTGTGTTTGTTCTCCTCCCCTTGTCTTTTTATCCAAGGTTACAAAGTCAAGAGCAGTAAAGGGTTAACGTGCAGTGTCTCATAGATGGTATGGTACATTGACTGGCTAGCTTCTGCATACAACAAACACATTGGTTAAGGTTGAGGGTGGGTCTACGGTCTGGGGTGTTAAGTGGTCTGGACTGTCTGGATCTGGAGTCCCAGGGCTCTACATGTGTGTATTTGCTCAACTCCACATTAGAGCAAGTGGAAGGAGGGAGAGAAAATGGGGGCAGATACAGCGCTTTTCAAAGAAGAGATGATGATGAATTTTCACAGAAAGTCCTTTTGAGTCAACAATGTTGTTTTTTTACAACAATTTGAGTTAAATGGGCTTTCAGTTGATTCAGTTATTGTGGCTTGGCTCTTTTGTCACCTCCGTTGTCATCACATGTGGAAAGGGCACATCACACACACGCATGCTCTTTAACTGCAGCCGGTGGGGTGGGTCAGGGAGTGTAAGGGACAGAGGGTAATGTTGTTTTGCTCTTGAGTTGGCTGACCTACTGTCACCTGACATTGAAGTGCACAACAACAGCTATAGGCTCAGCAGGCTTGTGATATACTGTGAAGCCTCATAACAATTTAAAAGTCAACTCCTTTTTATGTCCTTTCAGGGTTGATCTGTTGAGGAGCACGATGGAAAAACTGACATTTGTTTTTAACTTCAACATGAATTCATTTTAGCTGCTCGGAAAACTGCCAACTTTTGGGAAAATAGTCTTCATGACTATTTTCCTCTTTCGATCTTTAATTTAACTTCCCTAAAGCTCTACATAGAATCACTTTTTGAGCAACCCTGGGCTTGCAGGAAAATATTAGGGTTTGCTTTTGTGAGTAACAGAACAAGGTCAGAAACTTACTTATGTTTTAAGTTATCTATGGAGGTTTCTGGGAGGAGATAATCCTAAACCACTGACAATAACAGACTTTGACTAAGAAATTTCAGAATGACTAAAACATTTCAGGTGCAAGGAAATCGGTCCATTGATTAGACCATTAATGCAGCCCCAGTTCTGACAGAAAAATGCATTGCCATTGGGTTGGGATTTATTTGGTAAATGGATTTTTATTAGTATTTTTCTTATTGAATAAAATGTTTATCGCAAAAAAATGTTATGCACATTTTCAAAATTGCCTTTTCCATTCAGGGATTTTAATGCAATATTCCAAAATGCACCTAAAAATAGGTGGATGGAAAAGCAGCTATTTTCTATTTGGCATTTTCTTGGTCGACCTTGTCATAATGCTCTTAATGTTAGTTGTTCTCTGCTCCAATGCTACAGTGATTTACTGTATTTTTGCAGTGATGTGTTAAGTGGTTGTTTTCTATTAGAGCTTGTGGAAATATCTCAAGCTGAATCTAATTTCAAATCAATATTTGGTGTTCTTACCTTTTGCCTTCAAACCAGCATCAGTCAACTCAGTTGCACAGAGTTAGGGATTTTGTAGGTTTAAAGTTAGGTGTATAAACCGAAACCATTTCTACCGAACTGGTGCTGAAACAGATGTGTAGGAGGCATTAAACTGTGGAACATCCCAACTGTTGTCAAGGTGAGTGAGAAAGACACTTTCTTTTCATGGCCAGATTGAGCACAACAACAAGACACAAGGTAGTTATGCTACATCAACAAAGTCTCTCTCAGACAAAGACTTTAAAACAAACAGGGGTTTCAAGAAGTGTTTTTGATTTTTATGCATTGATCAGGCCATTTTTAGATGAGCATTTTAATTAAAATTGTACTTAAAATTAATACAGCACAATCTCAATTATTTGTTTTTTTATAATATTTTTTTATAATTGCACACAATAATTCGATCGCTTTTTAACATTTTTTTTTAATTGTGCTTTTTCATCTTATCTTTCTTCTTCCTATATATTTTTTAATCTGAAAGAGAAATGTAACATTCTAAACAACGTTGAACAATAAATAAGTATAAGATATCATAATGAATCAGAGAAAGTTTATTATGTTACTATTAGCCACAAATTATTTACAATAGTCAATCTAAAAATGCACCCTGTAAACCCTGCTAAAATGCAGCATGGAATAGTCTGCTTGAGTTTGCCCTGTTTACTTTGTAAGTATAATTAGAACCATATCAGCAGAAGGAGGTATTTTCTTCCCGGATTGTACAGAAATCCAAGATTTATCAGTAAGCTAAAATTACCTGTGGATTTGTGGTAAATCGATCCACAGTGGTCTAACTTGTGATCAGTTAGGGAACGGTCTGAGAAGTGGATTTTTGATTGTATATCATATATTTTTTTTTATTGTTTTCTTAGCTTGGTTTTGTAAAATATTATTTGATAAATTCTGCATTTCCAGTAACTAAGTAATTATTTTAAGTGTTCGTTCTTAATTTTCCTAATCTGTGTGTTGCTTTGATTGATATTGTTAGCACGCATTTCCAAGTGCATGGAGATGTCGGTCCGAGAACAGCAGCGCATGCTCCGGCCAGCCATGCATGGTTTATTTTTAACAGGCTGTCTCTGAGACGAGCTTGCAGGTCACGTTGTTAGAAAGAGACCAATAAATTTGCATGGAGTGATTTCAAAGGAATCTGAACGGTGCTGTATCTCTTCCTTGTGCCTCTGTGACCGTCAGATCTTTCTGTATTTGTCCTGAGGGCTTTTCCCTCTTTCTTTCCTTTACCTACGCCACACATGGCCTCTTTAACCTCTGTAGTTTTGCTGGAGGGAGAGGAAATATGTAAACACTAAATTATGGGGGGAGCAAAAGATCTACAAGAGACGCTTGTCAAACAACTGGGAGCTGTGTGCAAGGCTGTAGAGTTTCACTTAATATTTGTGTGTGTGTGTTGCGTGTGCCAGTGTGTGCATTACAGAAAGAGGCAGAGAAATGCAGTTACACCATTTTAGGAACTGCTTGTCGGTGTAGGCCATTTTGTCATTGTTTTAATATTTACAAGTGTTACCTGGTGATGATGAAGCAAGTCTGTACATGACTGGAGTTTCTGAGAAAACACTTAAAGGTGAATAACACATAAAGAACTGAACCGGGATCTGTCGATTACCAAATAATTTTTGGACTCATTTATGATTTGGAACTCTTTCCTTGTTCTGAGTGTCTTTAGTTTGAGAGATTTACATTTTAAGTTAGTTAAGTTCACTTCCAAAACAGTGATCATGGTACAAAATGGTAAAAACAAACCTGAACTATTGTATATGAGATTACAGTGGAAATTCTGAGAATAAAATGAATTGACAGACATTTTCCCAAAATAATCCACTGATTGAAATTCAAAAGACAAAAATTGTGCTCTTCCTTGTGTTGAAATTTGGAGGGAAAATAGCAAAATTCATACAGTAAAGTGATGGGTCCAAAAGAAAACTCATGAATATTCATATTAAAGTGTGAATTTTCTCTGAAAATGTCATTTTCGAAAGTAAAGTGTGAATAAAATGACAAAATTCTCCATAAAATTCTAAAACTCATAGCTTTGGCCATTGTACCTCATTAAACATTCTCATTCTAGAACTAATCTACATTAGGCTCCGCCTCCTGTGAAGGTGCTTTAAAGCATCTGCATAAAAATGCTATAGAGAAATACATTTGACTTGACTTGGTTCTTTGTCAATTTTTTACACGTTATGTTACTGTTCCTCACCCAGGTGTAATCCTCTTACACAGCTCTGTCGGTTTCAGATCTTGACTGTATGTGACATTGTTCATCATCACCTATTCTGTATTATTGGAGCATCATACGCTTAACTATCATCCTACAAAATCATTATCTGTGCACAAGTCTAACTATAAGAACTGATGCTGGAGAATTGGTACAGTGGACGGCGCACCAGACATTTACACGAGCTTGAACGAGCAACCAGGGTTGAATCCTGGGCCATTTCTCTCTCTACCTACATCTCTTCCTGTCATCAAAACGGTCTTTTATGTTCATGAATAAAGGCAAAAATGGCCCAAAAATTGTCTTAAGAAATATTCACGTAGATTTGACTTCTGTTGGCTCACTTTGCATTTTGAGAATTTTCTTTATATTATTTGTTTACAGCATTTATATGGCACACCACTGCTTATCCACAATATATAACTTTCTCTCTCTATCTTCTCTCTCTGCAGTGTGTCCATCCTCGTGTAAGCATCGTGCCTGCACTAAAGACAACCGCTGCTGCCATGATCAGTGTCTGGGCGGCTGCTTGGAGCCCAACTCTGCAAGCAAATGTGTTGCCTGTCGAAACTTCATGTCTGATAACAAGTGTGTGGAGAAATGCCCGACTGGTTTCTACACCTTTAAGGGCTGGCGCTGTGTCAGCTTCAGCTTTTGCCAGGAGCTCCACAACAAGTGCAAGCAGGGCAAAGGGGACTGCCATGAATACGTCATCCATGATGGTGCGTGCATCCCAGAGTGCCCTTCAGGCTACACAACTGTGAACTCTACTACGTAAGTAACCCACCACTTAAGACCTCTCCACTTTAGCAATACGCACAAATACTGCTTAAATGGTGGCATGTTTGCATCCAAATGGTATACTGTATGGTAAACGTGTTAAAATAGCAAATGCAAGTCATTTTTTGGAGCATTCAGGATGTGAAATTCCTGATTCTTTAGTGGCTTGCTCATTTTGTCGGGTTAAATGGACAGGTTTCGGTGATTGTTAGCATTACATTGAAAGATGCTAGAATTTTTGCTAGTTATAGTCATTCTGGTTTCAGTAGCAATAAGTGAATGAACAGATGTCAGATATTGCTGAAGGCGATGAGTACTGCTGTGACTTCAGATGTCCCCAAGCACACAAAGGATTGTTTTGGAGATAAAGGGTAATTGTATGTGACAAAGGGAGCATTGTATGGAAGCGAGCGGAAGTGAATTTGTGCAATTAGCCCTGAGCTAGTGTGAGGCTTGCCAGTGCTCCTCACAGCCGTTTATCAAAACTTTTTTTTTGGAGAGCACTTAATTTTACAGAGATTTTGTGATAAAGGAGATTGAGTTATTGATTTGTTTTGTCACTTAATTTCGAAAATATCAGGAGCTGGTGGAGCAGTGTTGGACAAACGTCTGGAGGACCAGGCACATGCCAGTTGAAGTGGGTAGTCGGGGGTTTGCTAGTCACACCCTGAACAAGGCCTATAGTGCACTGGGCATAATAGGTGCAGAAGAAGAGCCATAAGTAACAACATGGAGGCAGGAGAGAAAACATCAAGATGGCTCTGGTTGAAGAGAGGTGAAAGGTGGGGGCAGTAGCATGCCACTTGGACACAGGTCGGGTTCTGATCAGCCTCGGTCGGGTCGCCTGGAGGAGGGTGTCTGTTGCGAGACCCGAAACACCCTGTGAGTCCAGGATACAACACTGATGATGTGTCCAAGATTGTGCATCAGAAGATGTTTTTGCAAGCGATGGGTTTGGATTCTATTAAACATTTGGCCGGATTTCATTTCCTTGCTCCGGCTATAGTGCAGCTATCAATCTCTGGTGGTCTAGTGGTTAGGGAGCTTGACCAGTAAAACATAGTTGTGCAGGACTAGCCTCCCCCTTCAAGTCTAATAAAGGCAAAGCCCCGAAATTATAGACATATAAAGAAAAGAAAATCAGTGCTGAGATTGAATAAGCAACATTGTCTTTGCTTGTCTCTCTTTCAACTCTTTTTAGGAATGGTTTCCACAAAATTTAAGCGTGTCTATGGGAATTTGTAACCAGTGAGTTGTGAGTTTCTTGGCCAGCATGGAATTCACAGAGTTTCTGAGAGGGGCCCATTGTTTCACAAATGCAGTCTGTATCTAATTTATCTAAATTATTTAAATGGGTAAATTAATATGTTTGACAGTTTACACAGTATTTACTTTTAATATTCTTATAGGAGCTACAAGCAGTTATGCCCTTGAATATTTTCTCTATGTTTATTGTTTTTAAGTACATATTTTAACAGAAAATTGTCTTAACTTCAAATATTTTACATAGTTTCAATCTATTTAATCCTATCCAAAATTACCGCTCGGATAATACATTTATTTTTATTCTCCCAGTGGAGCATTTGGCACTGTTGCAATGTCTACAATAAAATAAATGAGGAAATTATTGTTTCAAAGGTTGTTTGAAAAACTGTTTGGTACTTTCCAGCTTTTTCTTTTACCCCCTCTTTTTCGTGATATACTTGCTTCCTCTGCCAGTCTGACCCCTGGATTGGGCAGACTTTCTAGGGTATGAATTCGGACAGCAGACACACAAATCACAGCCTGGACAGCCACGGCAGAGTGGTCAGCGCCTTTGGCCACAGTCTATCCTCATTAGCCTGTATCCATTGAGATGTCCAGTGTTTCAACACCCGTGTCCTCATGATTTTGTCTCTACTTTTGGCAGCTGTGTAGACTTTAGACAGGGAGTGCAGTCTGGTCCCTGACAGATAGACGACCCTGAGTTGCATCCTTGCCTTAGGGAGACGCAGCATTCTAGACTTGCTGATATGTCTCCAATCCAGATTTCACCCATACATCAGCTTTTCTTCAGATTAGCTGGATGAAGTGTTCCATCGATTTGCCACAGTATAGTGACGAGCTCCCAAACTCACACTTTACTTACACTTTGGCCAGTGAATGTTTACTGCACATGCTTGGCATGGTTGCATATCTGGAATTGTTCTCCCAGGACGTTGTATGTTGGAATTGTTACCAGGATGTGCATTTTGAGGCTGGGCCTTATGCTTAGGCATCATTGCAACAAATTATTTCTGAATGTCTGTTGGTTGTGAATGTTTAGGACAATACGTAATAAAACAATGGGCTGAAATTTCCGATTTATTGTTACCAATTAGCTAGCACAGGTTTTTGAGGATTCTGTCAGATCAAAACAGATCAACTATATTTTTTTCACAGCATTCTATAAGCTTGTCCACCATAGATGAAAGGCAGTCGTGCTTGTGTGACACTGGATATTGATTTTTCTTTAGCAAATTGCAGAAGCATCAGTGAGTCTGTTGTATTTTCTGCTGCTAACCTCAAAATCAGGTTCAGAATATTCGTTTTAATTAAAAAAAAGCTAAAAAAAACCTATATATATACCAATATATATATATATGATCTGACCTTGTGTTTAATACACTTATGCCGGCTTTTCCAGTTGATTTTAGTTGAGGTTTGGTTGTGTGTTTTCATGGACTTCCAGTATTGGTTCTGGTTGGGTTCGTGTTAGACATGTCGCTCTGCTTTGTCATTCAAGTTTTGCCTGATGAGTTACTGCTCAGAATTAGTTGTTTTTTGAGTCACACCAATTTAAGATTTGCATTGTCTTGCATCTACAGAAACTACAAAACATTAACGAAAGCATAACATCCTGAATCATGACATTCCTGAAACGTGAAATCTTGCGATTTCTTGCCTGATGGGGATTTTCTTCTTTTATGTGCAGACTCCTAATCAGATGCACTCTTTTGCAATATTTTCTTTTTTTGTAGCTTCATAAAAAGCCATTATTGCTGCTTGAAGATGCCACTTTCCAGTTGGGATTTGTTTGTGTGGTCTTGCAAAATTTACACGCGTCTCTACAATGGCCTTAAGTTTTAAACATGGATATGACATTTCTATAACACTTTGTCGAAGTTTGAAATTGTAAATTATAATTATCTGTGACTCTGGTGGGAAATAATTTCCTTTAGAATTCCTTGAAAACAATGCTTTATGTCTGGTATGGAAATCACTCCTCCGCATCCTTTTGTTTTTGTTGTTTTAGACACCTACAGTTGTGAAAATATGTGTTGCATAGTTTAACAGGAAACGTGTTGCGGAAAGTATCGTGTACAGAGGACAAACAATTCCTCAGTCAGGCGCGGGAATGTATTTAACAAAACAATCAGTGATTAAGTTGTGTCTCTGGCTTGTCTGAGAGAATGTCTCATTCATCCTTGATTGCACCCTTGTCCTACTCTGCAAGGTCACTAGCCGCCCCTGACACTGCGCAACAGGAGCCACATCCTGAAGACAAACAATCCGTTATTGTCTGAATATCACACTCTGGCCGTCTCCAAGAATAGAAACACTCCATCATATTTGAATTTAATGTTTCCATGTTGTGTTTGCAGCACGTGAGATGGATCCGTTTCTTTGTGTGGGTTTATGTACATTTGACTTTGTGTTGTTATATCACAGGTTGAACTGCACCCCCTGTGCTGGCCTCTGTCCCAAAGTGTGCATGGGGCTGAAGACGGTGGACTCAGTCACCGCAGCGCAAGCTCTGAGAGGATGCACTGTCATCAATGGCAGTCTGGTCATCAACATCCGTGGAGGGAGTAAGAATAAACAGTCTCTAATACAATTTCTCCTCTCTGTGTAGAAACAAAGACTTCTTTAATGCACAAGTCTTGGCAGCCCATGGTTTGTGATTGGCTAATCACCATTCAGCTAATGTTGTGTATAGTGGTGACTGAAGAATATATTCAAACATTACTAATATTAAGTAATATTGTAAAAACTTTTTGTGTAGAAAATACTATTGTTAAGTAATAAATATTTAGTAGCAGTAACCATTAAAAAAAAAACATTTCAAAAACTGTTTAATATTAACTTCAATGTTTAGTGGCCACTGATTGTTGCAGCTAAAATAATGTCAATGAACCGATAATTTATTTATTAAGATTCATCAATTAATTTCTCTGTAAAATTAGTTTTCGTCTTTTGTTCGCGCAAATAGTTACCTATTTGGATCAAATCCACATTATCTCTATGATGTTTCATTTTTACTAAATTTGACCCCATCGTAAGTCAATGAAAATTTTCCAGCATTTTCTCAACAGTTTCCCAGAATTCCTTTAGAAGTAGCAGTCAGACCATTTTGGGTGCCTTGGCAAAGTTTGGTGGCTCTAGTTCCATTTGTTAGATGGATAACAATATGCTTGCTTTCTCAAGTCAACGTCAATAATTTAGACATATTTACATTTTATGTATGTGTGAAGCTTTGTATGCTTTTTAATATCATATAACATTTACGTTTAAAATGTATTTAATTTTTTTAATTAATTTTAATTAGTAATACTGGATTTAAAGATATTGTTCTAGCACAAAGTCTTTCCAAAATACTTTAAGTACCTGAATGTTTTAATCCAATGTTTCATTTGCTGTTAGATAACATTGCAGCAGAGCTGGAGGCAAACCTGGGTCAGCTGGAGGAGATCACTGGCTACCTGACTGTGCGACACTCATATGCTCTGGTTTCTCTGTCTTTCCTGCGTAAACTCAGAATCATCCATGGAAAGACACAGGAAGTTGGGTATGCATCCTAATAAAATGTTATTCATTGCCAGAAATCTTTTTTTAATGAGGTTTTTCATTTTAATACCCAATTTATTGGTAAACCTTACAGTTTTATATTCATGTTGAAATTTCCAGGTTTAGCCATAGCACTTTTAGCTTAGCATAGATATTTGAATTGGTTTAAAACATGAAGCCTTGTTAAACTATATCTATTAAAAAACTAAAACTTTAAAACTATATCACTATATATTGTGATATGTACACGTCACAATACATTTCTTGGAGTTTCTGGGAAATATTGTCTAGAAGCTACAATACATTTTGTAAAGAAACATGACAAACAGCAGTAAACTTCTTAAAATTTCAGATAAAGGAATATTTTTAAACTATGTATAAACTCCCTCACACAGATTCCTCACTTATGTTAAATACTATGTTATGTGCACAAACATTAACGCTACCGGGTGGATGAAATTGCACAATACAATACAAATCAAACTGGACCCTGGAGTTCTTGGGTTAAACTTTTTAAGTGTACTCGACAGATCAGACATTGAAATCATTACTTGGTAATATAAGTTTTTTTAGAGCTCGTGTTTTAATTTCAGTTTCTTGGGATGTTTCACTTTTGGCGTTTGGCATGTTGTGGACATGATAAAAGTGACTTTACGACCAATTATGGAGTGATCCCATCCAAGTGCACATGCATAGCAGTGAACCGGAGCAGTGGGCAGCCATAGCTGCGGCGACTTGCTCAAGTCCTTCACAGTCATGGTTGTCACACTAATACACCTTCGACTTTGGAACAGGGGATCGAACCAGTGACCTCCTGGTCACCAGTTGATCTCCTTATCCATCAGGCCACACCTGCCCTCCAGGAACCTAATAAAACCTAACATAATATCAAGTTATTTGTCATATCGTTGCACTACTAGTTACATGTACTCAATCCAAATGGAAAATCTAAATTCGTAGTTGTCTATGCTTTTTCCAGACACACAACTCCTTATTTCTGGTCGACTTGCTTTTAAGAAGTGTTTGTTTAAGGAATTTAAGATGTAATTCATGTTTTTTTTTTCTTCAGGAACTTTTCATTCTATGCCTTGGACAACCAGAACCTTCGTCAGCTGTGGGACTGGAGCAAACACAACTTGACCATTCAGAACGGTCGCATGTTTTTCCACCACAACTCCAAACTCTGCATGTCTGAAATCCGGAAGATGGAGGAGGTGACTGGCACAAAAGACCGGCAAGCAAAAAATGACATTGTCTCAAAGACCAATGGAGATCAGGCTTCATGTGAGAAGAGCAAAAATTCCTTCATGATCCTCAGCTCTTTTTTTTCTCATTAAATCTAAAAGCTATTTTTCTGTTGTTTCCCCAGGTGAAAGCAAGGTTCTAAAATTCACCCAGATTCGCACACTTTCAGACAAGATCATCATTAAATGGGAAGCATTCTGGCCTCCAGATTTCAGAGATCTTCTTGGATTCATGGTTTTGTACAAAGAGGCGTAAGTGGCTTTTCATAGAGATAAGTGCTGAACTTGACTCTAAAAGTGGCAACATAACAATCAGCCACACAATTTATTCTCTTTCGATTTGTGATGAAAGCGAGGATTTTTATCTGGGGATCTAATGAAAGTTCTTTGCTCCTCTAGGCCTTATAAGAACGTGACTGAGTTTGATGGTCAAGACGCCTGTGGTTCGAACAGCTGGGTTATAGCGGATGTTGATCCCCCACCTCGCGCCACAGAGGGGAAAGAACAGGAGCCAGGCTACCTCATCTTCCCTTTGAAGCCATGGACTCAGTACGCCATCATGGTCAAAACCCAGCTCTCTGCATCGGATGAGCACCAAGTCCATGGAGCAAAGAGTGAAATCATCTATGTCCGCACAAATGCCACCAGTAAGAACACGCATTGCATATTAGTCTCAAGAAACATCCCAGATATGTTAAGTAGTGGTGAAACTGGTCCGCACTAAATATAAACCTTGCTACTTATTTGCATTTAGCTGTTAACTTGGGTTCAGGACACATAATTTCTTTGGAAATGATTCCAACCTGTTGTTCTGCTTTGGGATGTTTGTGCTGTGTTGGAATGTCGGGTTTGTTTGGTTTGTGTGATGTGCCCCCTCTTACCAAGATTTGCTAGTAATATTCAATGAGAATTTGTCTGAGACAAACACAGCATTATGCTGCTGTGGATGTCCGTAAACAAATTGAATTTGAGACTTTTTTTTCCTTCTACAGAAATGGAATGCAACCCAATTTTGGTTTGTTTTTATAGACAAACCAAAAACATTTTTAACTTGGTTTAGCATTCCAGGTGTTTTGATTTTTTTATTTTGATTGCTTAACTACTTTAACACAAAACTCACTATGTTGTGCCAGTATTGCGAACAGGTCTTGGATTTATAGTTTTGTGTTTCAAGTAGTTTAAAATGGGATGATAATAAAACAGCAAGTGCTTTATAAGCGCACCAAAGAAAGCCCTAAAAGCAAACCACACTTGAGTTTTATACGATGTAAACAACATTATTAATAATATGCGCTAAAAAATCTTTGCAATATCTGCAAAAATATCTGCAATATTTTGCAAACATTGTCTAAAAAATACTTCTAAAAAATTTGGTTAGTTTTATCATTTTATACGATTATAAATTATAATTCAGTATACAGCTCCCCCCATTCACAATCAGTGAGCATCATTCGCCTGGATGACTTGATGGCAACTAATATGTTCAGAACACCCACACACAGGTTGATTTTTAGGATTTTCAGGGTGTATACCTTTTGAAATCCATAATAACCATTTTAAAACCTTTTAAATGCAGTTCAAAGGGCCAGTGTTGTGCCTGAAAAAGAATTAATCTGCAGGCTCTCTATGCCCCTCGCAGTTTCTTAGTTTACATTTTACATTTTTTTATAGAGTGCACATACTACAATCACAAGAACAGAATAAGACGCAAAACAAACTTACAATTTACAAACTGAAGTAAGAATATCTCAATAAACTACCTGGGTCTACTGGAAGGCCTGTGTAAAGAAAGGTACGTTTTTAAGTTCCGTTTTGTTTCTTCCCTGAAATGAAGTGGAGGTGAGTTCCGGAGCTCGGAGCCAAACATAAAAAAGCATGGCTTCCTCAATGTGCGGGTTGTGCCTTCGAAGAGCTGAGGAGCATCTTGTTGGATGGGCCCGAGTAAGGGAATAGATTAACAAGCATATCTGATATAGAGTTGAGTGTAGCACCCCTCATAGCTTTAAAAACAAAAGTTAAAACTTTAAATTGGATCCGGAACCCAACTGGCAGTCAGTGCAGATCGCACAGGATTGGAGTAATATGGCACATCCCCCTTGATTTGGCCAGAGATCGAGCAGCAGTATTCAAAGCATCTGTGGATTTTTTCGATTTTCATCAGGATGCTATTTAAAAAAGTGTAAATTGTTGCCAGTCCAACACCAATAGATTGATTTGGCCAGAAGGTTTGGGTCTTAGGAGTCAATATTTCAGATCTGCGCCAGATGTGGGTTTTCCTCCCACCGTCAAACTGTCCTGTCTGTTAAGAATAAATGTAAAATGTACAAAAAACATAATTTAAAACAAATACATTTGATTGAACGATGCTGTTCTCATAGTACGGTGTCCCAAGGGAAATCTTCATAAATCAACTCGTGTGGAGTCCCACTCAGATATTACCTTGATAGGTTTAACTGAGTAGCCCTTTGGGCTCCTTGGTAATCCTTTTTTTGTGGCAGATAATCTGAAATGTTTCAGACTTGTCAAAATATACCCAGAATCATAGGTCTCCAAGGTTTTCCTATGGGTTAATTTCATTGATCCTCAACATGGCTATAAAGTTGTGGCCGAAAAAGACAAAAGAAGTTAGTAAAGTTGATCACTTGGGACATTCAATGCTATTACATCACTCAGCTGCATTTCATGCTGTGATTTAGGAGAAAAACAAATGTGTGGTTGTCAGTGATGCCAGGTGTCTATATGGCTTCCCTCTGAGCTTGTTTAGATTTTCCTTCCTGAAGGAGCTTCTTGGTTGGCAGAGTCTGAAAGAAATGCTTCAGGGTTTTGTGTGGCATTCTGGTTTGGCAAAAGGATGGGTTTGCATGTGTGACTTCAATGGTGCCACTTCCCTTTGAGAAGAAGCTGTCATTCTTGATTATGTCTCAGTGACAACTGTGTCTGAGTCCAGACTAGTTTGAACGCAGCTTTCCCCAAGAGTGTCATCAATTTATATTGTGCTTGATGTAACATGGCATTTTCTAAATATACCTCTGTAGTGAGTAAAATATTGAAGTAATGTTGCATAGAAATTTAGTGAGTAATGATCGGAAAGAATTAAACATTTAATTCCCTCCAGTTTAGACTAATTTCTGTCTTTAATTATTAGAACCATCTGTTCCTCTGGACCCCATATCCTCATCAAACTCTTCATCCCAGATCATTCTGAAATGGAAGCCTCCTAATGACCCCAATGGAAACATCACTCACTACCTGGTTTTCTGCCAGCAACAACCAGAGGCCAGCGAGCTTTACAAGTTTGATTACTGTCAGAAAGGTTAGGAATCATAGCGGAACATTCAAATCACTCACACACTGCTGTTCGAGGGCCAGGGTTGGTAAAACACCTGTTGTTATCTGTGTCCATCAGGTATGAAGCTCCCCACCAGAGCACCCACACAAGTAGACAATGAAGAGGAACAGAAGTGGAACCAGACGGAAGAACAGGGCTCGGACAGCCGATGCTGTGCCTGTCCCAAAACTGAGAAACAGCTGAAAAAAGAGGCAGAGGAGACGGAGTACCGCAAGACATTTGAGAACTACCTTCATAATGAAGTCTTTGAGCTCAGGTAAATTTTTCTTTGCTCTGGATTAGAATTGCATCTGCTTTATTTATTGACATGGAGGTTAATCAGTATAAAAATCACAAAACATGGAAAAAAGCAAAAACTATTGCTAATAAGAATTTTCCACTGCCATTTTGTCCTTCCAACTTACAAGGAATAGAGAACATGTTAACATTATAATAGGTGCTAACATGATTATTCATACCAACCAGTTCACCCAATAAGGATTACGACTTGCTTTATTTACCACTGTTATTTTAATTATGTTTTTTGGTTTAATTATAAGCATTTAATCAAACACGGTAGAACAAGAGTATTACTAAATGGAATATTCTCTAATATTAACTTCCATAAGCACCATTTGAGAGAGAGACTCTACACACTCGTCTTTGGTGAATGGATGCCATTTTTGGAGAAAAATGAAGACTAGTACAATCCCAAGAAAACAACCCAAACCAGGAAGCATAGGAGTGGAAACATACTTTGGGGTGCTATCTGCTAAGGGATCAAGACAACTACTGCATTTGGGAGGATGAACGGGGCCACCATTACTGCAAAATACTCAAAAATTAAGAATGTCCTTTGTTCTACAACCCAAAAAATTATCATAAACCCCCCTAAAATGTTAAAATTATCAAAAAAAATAAATAAATAGGCGAACCTTTTCTAAACCTCATACACTGTTCCAAACCATTCCTATTTTTGTGAAAAACTTTGAATACAGGCCGTATCACAAGTATTGGATTTCCAAAGGTTACCTCTTCTTTTCACCACTAGAGGGCACCGATTTGGGGTCTTTAGCATGAAACTGAAAGATGATTGTGCATTTTCTCAAATTTAATTTGATTTACCTTGCAAATTATGAGTCAAAACTCTTGTAATGCTCATTTAAATTTAAAAATCTCATAGGTAAACAAAAGGTGGATCATGTCATTCCTACTTAATGCAAAACAGCTGTTGTGATTGGCACATGCGCCAGTTTGGCAGAGACTTCTATGTACAAATGTAGTTGTTGAATAAAATGATGGGAAATAATATCAAAACATGTTAAACAAAACTTGGGAAATGTGCTAAGTTTTTCGACACTTTTAAGATACAACTGACATTTCTGTAACCTGGGATGCACTGTAGCTAAGAGATTCTCGTGTGTTGTTATGCTCTTGCTCTGTTTTCGTCTGTGTTCTAGGCTTAGGGTTTGAGCACTTTCTCTCAGCAGGTTGTTTTTGACTCCACCAAGACCTTGAGAGCATGTTTTCATTAGCTGCGCTTTTGCTCTATTTGTGTATCCTTAGCCTTCAGAAGCCTACAGCTGGCTTTAAAGATCCTGTTCCACACCTACACACACAAAAGCACTCCCATGTACACGCTCATTCTTCGTGCCTTTTGCGGACCTTGTTTTGATCCTTGTTTGGGATGGAAATGGGTTTCGCTTTCAGAGAAAGTGCAGACTCCTCCACTATCAGATTTGTATTGCTACTTTTCCATGTTTATATCTCAGCTGGTTTATTATAAAAGCAATGCTTTTAAATATTATAAAAGGTATTCAGCTTTATTTAGGTTTTATCATTAATGAGCAATATCTTGATCCTGGCTTGGTACCTTGAGCTTTGATTATTTATTTGAGGAAATTATGCCTTGAGGGAATTCTATGATTTTCTGAGGATTTTTAAAATGAAGACACAGAGACAAATGTGCCAGTATCAGATTTACAATGGTTTATTCAGGTCCAAAGCGCTACTACATATTGTGATGGAAAAGGTCCAAATTTGACCACATGGATTGAAAATGAGCTAACCAGTAAGCCACTCTGGTTCTTGTCAGCAGCTTGTCAAAACATTGTTCTTTTCTTGGGATATCATTTCCTTTATCATGGTGACTTTAGGTCAGCCTGACATAGATTCGATTTGCTTATTGTGTTTGTGTTATCTGAGTGATTTCATAATCACATCAGCTGTTTATTGGCATAATTTGATAATCGGAAATGATTTTATGAATTGAAGCATTCTTGCCTTTTTCCAGGCAAAAATACATTCTAATTCAAGTGTTTTTTTTTGAGCATCCATCTCAGTGTTTGATTAATGTAACTTTAATTAAGTCATATTTTTTGCTGTCATTCGATAGGACTGTTGTCCTTTCACATTAACGTTGAAGAGAGATAAAGGCATTGGCTGAGAACCTTGTCGGGATTCAATCCTGGGTCATCTGAGGCAAATGTCAAGACACTTAATCACCAGGGTGTTGGTGCCAAATTAAAGAATACCTTAGAAGCCGTGAGACAGCCCTTTATTGTCAGTTCAATACACGTCAACTCTTAGAAGTGAACTATTAAGAGTGCTTGAAGCATTTTGAGGTCTTGCTAAAACTGTAAAGGATCAGGAGGTAAAATTTTCTCATTTGCAGCTCTTTTGGTGAAGTTAATGTTTCCTTGAAAGGAAAATGATTTTCTTTTCTCAAACAGCCTTCTTATTGTTATGTATTGTGTATGTAACAGAAAAGGCTTCTCTCTGACTTTTGTTGTTTCTTAAAGTTTATAATTTGCTCAAGAGTTGCTGAATGAATAGAGGTAATTATTGAGTAATTGCCTTTATTAGGAGCCCATTTCCTTTTGAGCAAAGAGGCAAAGAAAACTAGGCCTTGCATCATGAGTCTCTCATATCCGCATCTTCCTAAGTGTTTCAAATGAATGAAAGTTCTGTTTTTTTTTCCAACAGTTTTTTTTATTTCAAATTGGGTCAAAATCAGTGTTTAACTGAGCAGCAGTTTTGAAATATTTTTTTTTTCTTATTTATTTAGAAAGGCAAACTTCCATTATATAGAGTATTTACAGTTTTGTTATTGCCAACTCGAACCATGTTTCCTTCTAATGTTTTCTTGTATTCTATTCTTGTTCAAATTAAGAATAACAATGGTATTCCAGCTGCGAAAATTCCAACTCTTGTTACTGCACTTTCTTAGACCGAAAACTGCCATCATGTGGTTAACCCAGTTGAGATCCATTGCACCTGGCATAGTTTTCCCAGATCTCCAGTGTAATCTTTTCCCTTATATTTTTTCTTCTTTAAATATTCGGTATCCTCTTGTTTCGTTAATCGTATGGCTAAACTAAAGAGCTATAAATTAAAATTCCTTTTTACAGACATTTTTAACTACATTTCATTGTTTTGAAAGTATTTAAAACTATTTTTGAAATCACTTTTTGTTATTTAATGCACTTTATTATAGCACACTTTTCCATGTTTTGGGTAATGTGCTCTGGATTAACATTTGATAGAATCAGGTGTAGCATCTCAATCTAAAGTTACATTGAAGTGTATAGAAAAGAGAAAATCCAACACTTTTATGTAGTTTTACCTGTGGTTTGAAACTGGTGTATTGTATAAATACTGTAAACATGTTTAAGGTATTCAATTGTTAGGTGTGGGGTTTTTTTTAAGATGATCGGTCATGATGTTGTATGGTTATTTAAAATACAAACAGTTTTATCATAACAAATATAAAGGAATCCAAACAGTTTGATGACCTCTAATATCCATCACAGTTAATTCAAGTTTTCTTAAATGCCTGGGGGTTATCGTTGGTAAAATTATTGTGATGTGTACCCAGGCCGTCAAGACAGCGCAGGTCTCTGATGGGTATTGCCAACAGGACTTCTTCTCGTCTTTTCACCACACCATCCACTCTACCCAATGGATCTGCCACTCGTAGCCCAGAGGAGGAGGCAGAGGCCAATAAGATTTCTCTGATCGTTCAGGCCAAGGAGTCAACGGTCATCTCCAACCTCCGGCACTTCACCAGCTACCAGATTGAAATCCATGCATGTAATCATGAGAGTGACCCCACCCGCTGCAGTATGGCGGCCTACGTCAGCGCCCGTACCATGCCTGAAGGTACAGCTTTAAAATCATGCCTCCTTTATAGAGTTTTGTCTGTAACTGAATAACACTCTTGAGAATCAAAGGTCCCTCATAAAGTGATCATCTTGTGTTTTTTCCGAACAGTTAGGAGGCTTCTTAGTAGAGTTTTACTTAAAGTGGAGAGATTTTGACCCTTAATTGCACATACTCAGGAATAAAAATTAGTATGGTTTTATCAGAATGAATTAAAACTAGATTGAGGCTGCTTGTGTACGCGGCGACTGCAAGATAATTAGGAGCGAAGACCTGGTATACTGCCACTAGTTCCATCTCTATTGACTCAATAATATTGGATCACCTCATTTGTTTGGGATCAAGTAACCAGCTGAAAACTGGTTATAAATTCATGTGTAATTGATTTGTGCATTTATGGAAGGTTGGGTTCATGAGCAATACTGCATGCTGTCTCCAGGGGGCAATCACGGGGCACCTGGAAATGCGTCTGAGGAGTAGTCAAACTCAAGAATGATTTTTTTCAGGCTACTACAACAACATTGAGCTTTAGATATGTTTTTAGAGATTAAATGTTTCTGTTGCTTCATAAAATTAAGAAGGAAAATTGAAAACAGATTTCACAAAGATGTTCCGCTGAGCTGGTGTAGGCACTAAAATAGAGGAAGAAATCCCCCTTGAGGCCTTTAATAATGTATTCCTATTGTTTTTTGTTTCTTGTAGAAAAGGCAGATGACATCGTAGGCAAAATTAACTGTGAGGTGTCGGACTACTCTGTACACATCAGGTGGATCGAACCTAAGGCCCCTAATGGAATGATCATTCTCTATGAGGTCCACTACAAGCGACTGGGCGATACAGAGGTGAGATGTTCAAATGGATGCAGATCGAAGCCTACCAGGAACTCTTAATGAACATGAACACTGGCTGCACTCTTCATCAGACTCTTATCAGTCTGAAAGAGTCTCTTTCAAATGCTATTGAAATCAACAAGCTATTTTAGCATCATTGCGTCAGCCTTTTATTTCAACAACCAAGGAGAAAACCAGCAAGAGACGGTGCAATGTTGTTTTTGAACAGCCTCTGATAAACTAGAGATGATTATTCAGAGGTTAGCAAAACAAACCGTAATAGCTAGATGCACCTGTTGATGGATTTGAAGCGCTGCTTACTTAACCTCTGGCGCTCTCATTAAAGTCTGATGAGTAATATTCCTGTGTATTAGTGCGAGATGGACTTTCAAATCATGATAAAAGCCACGGGCTAATGGAAGGCTTTGGTTTGATATGAAAGGCTGTATCGTTTGTTTAACTGCACGTCTCTTTTTGTAGGAGCTACACCACTGTGTCTCCAGGAAGAATTATGTTGCAGACGGGGGGTGCAAACTGAGAGTGGTCCATCCTGGGAACTATACTGTGCGGATCAGAGCCACCTCGCTGGCAGGAAATGGATCGTGGACGGAACCGACACACTTTTATGTGCAGGATTTACGTAAGAGACAGTGGTGCAACACAAACTCCTCTTATGTAAATAAAATTGGTTTATTGATAAAGTATCAGTTTCAACCAAGTAACTATTCACAGACTGCTTTAGACTGATCTTAAGAGGTAGTCAAAATTAAATTAGTTTATTTAAACTTCACATTTATCCCATAATTTTGTTTGCATAAATTTGGCCATTTTCTTGAGGGTACAAATGATTTGTTTGCCTTATCTAACAAGTGTTTCAAATCTATGTTACCAGTTTGAATCCATCCCCTGTCCTGTTTAGAATTGAAACTGGTAAACTAGAATAAAGTTTTCAACATTTTTTTTCCTCTGTCCTGAAGGCTGACTTAAAAAATGTTCTAATCCAAGCTTATTTAAATCAATTTTCTCCTGTTATGCCTGTTATTCAAACTTTAAATAAAAAGAATGCTGATTTATGCAATAAGTTAAAGCAATAAAAAGCTAATTTATAAGATTAAGCAGAATTTTTTGGTGCCTCTTTGTCCATTTTCAGATTTTCTCCTGTAACGCAGAAAGTCAACAAAATTGACATTAGCATATTAATGCCTTGAAATGACTTGATTTTAATGCTGTCAATCGATATAAGAAAAATTAATTCTACATTTTTGCAATAAAAACACTTTGGATATGTAAATGTAAAATGTAAATAATTAATGTAAACTCTGGTTGTCTTTGGTCTAAAACAAATGATTTCTAAATGAATTGAACGATCTACATGAAATTCTCTGTTTGTGTGTGAGCAGGTGTGGACCCTTCCAACATGCTGACCATCGTGATCGGCCCCATAATCTGTGTCTTTCTGCTCCTGCTGGTGGGAGGTTTGGGCTTTTTCTACTTCAAGAAAAAGTATGTTTTTTTTCCCTTGGATTCAAGCCTTTTTGTTTTGTCTAAAGTAATTCATATAATCAATAATTGTTTTTTTTAAAGGCAAACAGAGGGTCCAACCGGGCGACTGTACACCTCCCCAAATCCAGAGTATTTTAGCCCAGATGAAGGTCAGTAACTTTCCACCTTTAATACAAGGTGTCTGTAGAGTCTTAAAAGGTATTAAAAGTCGTTAATTCAATTTTGGTAAAATGAAGGCCTTGAAAAAGTATTAAAAATGATCTAAAAGCCTTAATTTACAATTTTATGTATTAATTTTTATATATATATAAGCGGTTACTGCTTAAATGTGTAAATATAAACCAATACACAGTGATATCTATAGAAATACACAGGGAGGCAGTAAAATAACTTCTGGTATTATGTTTATAATTAACTGTATATTTTTAGAAACTTTCCTGACACGCAGTTTTTGTTTCAGTTTGCACAATTAAAGCACTAGAGGAACATTTATTAAATAATCAGAGGTCTGTTTTGTTCCTGAACAGTGTGTTTGAGACACTTATTCTAAAGATTTCATTGCAAACTTTGTAGTAAATTTACCTTCAGGTCAATCAAAGTCTTAATATGATTAAATTTGTCTTTAAAAAGTCTTGAAAATGCACCTGCCTATACCCTGTAATATAATTCTATGCATATTTAATTTAGTCTCGCCCTTAAGCTGAGCTGATAGGATTAGCTTTGCTGATTAGCTCATTTGCAGTGATTCTAGCCGGGAACAGTTTGTTCTCATATCTGTCTTTTTCTCTGCCAGTTTATGAGCCAGACGAGTGGGAAGTGCCCCGGGACAAGATCACCTTGTTGAGAGAGTTAGGACAGGGATCCTTCGGCATGGTGTATGAGGGCAATGGGAAGGACATAATCAAAGGGGAGTCGCAGACGCGTGTCGCGGTGAAGACTGTGAATGAATCTGCCAGCGTCAGGGAGAGAATCGAGTTCCTCAATGAAGCTTCTGTGATGAAAGCCTTCAGCTGCCACCATGTGGTAGGAGCCCACACGTGCATGTCAGCGTGTCATGATTGTGCTTAGGGGCTTTCTGTGAATGATGACTGCTTTTTTTCCCTTATTTAAATCAGCGTGGTTTCGAATCCCATCATTTTCTAAATGTATTTATTATTTTTCTTTTAATTAGGCCGTTTTAAGGTTAATTCTGTCCTAAATGATTGAAACTGTAGAGAAACCTGCAGAGTTTAAGTTAACAGTTTGATTCAGCCATTTTTGTTTGGGAGATTTCTTGCTGCTCACTACTTTTAATATGAACTTTGTTGTTAAATTCTCGCTTGTTCCCCAAAATAATTGTAGAAAAATAACAATCACAAAAAAACAGTTCCTTGTCAGCTTTCATTGATATTGCTGTGAGATCTTCTTATGGTAAACGGGATGATTTTGTTTTGTTTTTGTTTTATGTAACCTTTGATGATTTTTTTTTTCTTGTTTTAGGTAAGGCTTCTGGGAGTGGTGTCTAAAGGCCAGCCAACCCTGGTGGTGATGGAGCTCATGACTCATGGAGATCTGAAGAGTTACTTGCGTTCTCTCAGACCGGATTCAGAGGTAGCAGACCACTAGGGTGCATCCCATTTCTGAATGAATCTGATTGTAAGTGATTGACATTGTTTGGGGGGGATTTCTAACAGAATAATCCAGGGAGGCCTCCCCCAACACTCAAAGAGATGATTCAGATGGCTGCAGAGATTGCTGATGGCATGGCTTACCTCAATGCCAAGAAATTTGTGCACAGGGACCTTGCTGCAAGAAACTGCATGGTGGCCGAAGACCTGACGGTGAAGATTGGAGGTGACAAACATGTTTCAACACTGATTTGATTATTAAATAAATGTTCAATGTTTTCTTTCATGAGAGCACAATTTTAACCAACTGCCTGTAAATGTATTGGTTAATGAACGAATGTGATGTTATATTGATTTCTCTGTCCTGTCTGGCAGATTTCGGCATGACGAGAGATATTTATGAGACAGATTACTACAGGAAGGGAGGAAAGGGCCTACTTCCTGTGAGGTGGATGGCACCTGAGTCGCTTAAAGATGGAGTATTTACAGCACACTCAGATTGCTGGTGAGCCAAACGCGAGCACATCCAAAAGAAACAATTTCCTAAGCAGCTGTTGAAGGTGCTTCAGTCTTCATGGGGCGTGGTGTGCTTGTTCAGGTCGTTTGGAGTGGTGTTATGGGAGATCAGCACTCTGGCTGAGCAGCCGTACCAGGGGTTGTCCAACGAACAGGTTCTTAAGTTTGTGATGGACGGAGGATTCTTGGACAGACCAGACAACTGCGCAGACAGATTGTGAGTTGAACATTTACTTGTGATGTGTTATGAATAGATATGGATTCAGAAATATTTGATATTGAAGCAAATAAAAAATTGCACCATGTGACCGGATTTCCAAATAGGTGTCATATGTCAGTCCCATGTATATTCAAACATAATAACTGGATATTTATGCATAATAACGTTTATTTATATGTGTTAATATAATGATGTTTCTTCCTCGGTTTTGTACATCTTACAAATATTTTGATGATAGTAATACATTACTTAGTAATACATTTTACTTACAATTTTGTCACACTTGACCTTTTACTAGTCCAGGATAGAAACTATATTCCCAGCTGGCCATTTTTGGTCTTCTGCTACCTCTCGAGAGTTTACTGGAGTTCAGAAAGGAAGGTGGCCATAAATGGACTTTTTTTTTAATATCTCTTGAATTTACTAGGGTTTAGAAGACATACCCAATTCATCATAACCATGAATGGTCTTCTGCTACCTCTTGACTGTTTACTAGCCCAGGATATAAACTCTACTTATTGCTGGTCACTGATGGTGTTCTGCTACCTCTTGAGAGTTTACAAGAGTTCAGGACAGAAACGGAACATTCCGGTGGGCATAAATGAACTTCTATCTTTTGAGGGTTTACCAGAGTTCAGGACAGATAATGAACTTCCTGGTAGCTATAAATGATCTTCTGCTATCTCCTTAATTTACTAGGATTCAAAACAGACACCCCAGTTCCTAATGAGCATTAATGGCTGTCCACTTCAGAGTTTACTGGAGTTCAGAACATCATTTTGAGACAGTTGACATCAATAATACTATTACATAATGTACAAACCACAAAGGAGTCTTCTGACCAATAAATGAAACCTAAAATGCGCGACAGATTTGACATGCTTAACCAAACCTTAGATTAAAACATATTTATGAACTTTATTTCCTTATTACTGGGCTTCATTTTGTGTTTTATTTAGTGTTTAACGCAAACGTTATCACCAGTATTACTTTTTTAATCATTTATCATTTTTGCTGCTCTTCCAGACACAACCTGATGCAGATGTGCTGGCACTACAATCCCAAAATGCGTCCGAGCTTCCAGGAGATCATAGAGATGCTCAGAGAGGATCTTCATCCATCGTTCCAGGAGGTCTCCTTCTTCTACAGTGAGGAGAACAAGCCGCCTGAGACAGAGGAGTTCGACCTGGACATGGAGAACATGGAGAGCATCCCTCTGGACCCGTCCTCTTATTCTCAGAGGGAGTGCGGCATGGATGGGGATGAGGGGTCCTCTGTGGGGCTGCGTGGAAGTTATGAGGAGCATGTGCCCTACACACACATGAACGGTGGCAAGAAAAATGGACGAATCTTATCTCTGCCCCGACCTAACCCTTCTTAATATTGTATTAACCCATCGAGCTGTGCTAGATTTTTTTTCATCATTTTATAGATTTACTTTTATCAAGCTTTGTATCAGATGCCCTTCAGAACATAATCTCAGGACATTTGTTTTCTTCTTCACTGCCTCACATCATGATGATGATGATGATGATGGTGCAGGTTGTAGGCATTTTTGTTTAGTTTTTTTTTTTTTAAGATGAAATACACATTACCTGCTTCTTTACTTTCGTTTTCCTGATTGCCAAGTTTCAAGAACTGGTCAAATGTAACAAACTGTGAAACGAACCTCACTCAGAAAACCAGAAGGCTGCTTTAAAGATCACCTCAAACTCTCCCCTCATCCAGCAACAGATTCTCCTCCATTTTCCTCCACATGAGACTGAGCAAAAACAAAGTGACCTTACTCTGTTTGTGGCCTATGTCGTGACGACCTGGAGTTATGTCTGAAGCTGTTTTTTGTTTTTTTGTCAAAGTGGCAAACCTGTTGAACTTGGGAACTGTAGGATGAGATTTATCCTTCCAAGAACAAACTGTCCACTGGGGAAGAGAACACTTTTCTACCCTCTACTCAGTATTCATGACCACACAGTGAACAGAGTTTTGGACTGTTTTTTTATTTATTTGCTTACCTGTGCTCTGCATTTCCTGCCCGGTGTTCACACTTTTACAGCTGAAGGATATTTAAAGTGTTTTTTCAGCACTGTTGACTAAAAGAGTTCCTCAGATTGACCAATAGTTGCTGCTTTGATATATTTTAGGGGGTATAGATGATGAGAAAAGTATATATAAATATGTCATTGGTGTTTTTGTACATAGCTGAAATGTCATTCGAGAGTTGTTGCCGGTTGTAGAAATGTTTTTACATGTTTGTCTCGAATCTTTATTTTTTCTAATCTGAGAATCATACTAATCATCCTGGACCTCTGATCAGCGAGCAGCTCCAAGATGCACAGGAGTGTGGATTCAGATGCCCAATGTTGATATCAATGGAAATGACTGCTGTAAATAAAGCAGTGCGGTGCATTTAAGAAGAGCCTGATGTGGATGCGTTTCTTTTGTGGTTTTCTTGTGAGATGGATTGATGCCGTGCGAACGTTAATCCATGCTATTGATGGGCTGGTCTTTATTTTTATTACCTCAATGTATAAAGCTTCTATTAAGTTACTGTTTAATGCTTCTGCCACAGCTTTAATTTGACAATTTTATAGATCAATTATTTAAATTACTACTCCCGTTTCTTTATTAAACTATTAATCAGTTTATTTGTCAACATCTTTTAAGATTAACTTGTCGTGAACCCAGTGTTGTAATGCAACAGTGTAATAATACTTTATTAAATCCTTTATTCGTTATTTATTCATTCGTATTTCTATATAAACTACCCTGAAATATTTCTGCTAAGCCTGTTTGTTACTTTTGCAGAATCAAGCCCAGACTACAAACTCAATTCGGATTAATCAGCAGCTATCATGCGCAAGCATGAATGCATTTTCTTTTCCAGCTCGTAGCCGAGGCAAAAACAACTGTTGGAAGTCCATACTTTTTCCAAGAAAAAAATAAATTCATTTTCCATTTCATAAATTCTTGATGAACCTCTGATGGCAGATGTTAAACTTCGGAGAATGTCTATGAGGAGTCTGATGATTCCCCCTGGATTTGTGCTACAAGGAGGAAAAAAGCCTTTGGAATTACATAAGGAAAAGTGATTGTTGATTACATTATATTTATTATTCATTTTAAATATAACGTTTTTGGGTTTTGACTGATTTGTTTCAAATATTCTGTTCAGTGGTAAGAATTTTAAAAAGATGCTGTTGCAAAGTCTTCCATGGTGTAGTAATTTGCAAATAACAGCTTTATGGATTTGAATTGAAGGTTTTCTTTGTTCAAAACTTTTTATGTAATTTAAATACTGTTAGAGTAACCATAAATCAAATTATGTTGATCAAATAGACTAGATTATTTATAAAACTCATTCATCAAACATATCCTGCTTTTGTAAGAGCACTCTTTGATTGTTGTGTAAACCTTCGTATACATTTTTCCTATTGTGCTTTTAGATTTTGTTACAAGATAAACAAATACTCAAGTGCAAAATGACGAGATTTTTTGGTGCCTTTACTTGAGTACATTTCTTTGGAGTTGCTTAAACTTTTATTAGTCATTTTTCTCTGTACCTTTTCTCAAAAACAACTTTGTACAACACTGCAGAATAACTGGTTTGAACTCGATACGTCACTATGACGTCATTGTCACTGGGTAATAGCCTGGGGTGCCCCATCTAGCCACCGCCACCCTCACTAATTTGATAATAATAATACACTTTTACTGATAAATAGGTCGTTAAATCGTTTTAATACATCGATGTGTTTTGCTGTTAAATGTAACTAAATTATTTTTAATATTGTGCCAAATGTTTAAATCAATTTTGGCTTCCATACAATAAATACTAAAAATTGTGAATTTAGCACTACAATAATCAAACTGTACATATGTAAAGTACAATAGCTGGAAATTAAATTAATATATACAATGTGAAGCGCAAAAAAAAGTTTGTTTTTGCGCATGCGCAAAATCAGTGGTATGAGTTCAATAACGGTCAAGCTTATTCGGTCAATAACGGTCGGGTCGTAACGAATTTTATGATAATAACAATGTATTTCACTACTCAAACCATTACCTTCTGGATGTTTAGTGCCATGTGTTGTTTCGGTTGCGTTGTCAAACTTTTACTTTTATTGAAGGAGTAGTAAATATTGACAAGACGAGCTCAAAGCCTGCTGCGCCGCCTTGTGTTCCCATCATGCCTCGCCTCGAGAGGAGGACGCTTCATTCGTTCCCGAGAGTGCGTAAGAGTTGCACTTGTTGTTACCGATGTGCTTGATACATAGTGAAAATAAACGAATTTAAAATAACTAAAGAAAAGAACTCGAGTCAACGAAGCTAAAGGAAATGTCGGTTTCATTATAAATGGTGAGTACACTTCTGTTTGACTTCTCCGCGAGACTCTTTGTGTTTAAAGTTTGATGCCGAGGCCTCGTGTTTTTAAGTGGCGTTGGGCTTAAATAGTTTGTCAAATCTATAAACCATTCTTCTGGTGAGTTTGGATAAACAGCCAACCGTTTAAATGCTACGTTTAAGAGTTTTCTCGCTCATAGTAATGTTGACGTATCAGTTCAGCAGTTGAGTTTCGCGGTGATTTCACTTGAGGATTATTGTTAGACTCTGAATCACTCATGAAGAATAAACCACCGAGCTGTGCTTTTATCAGAACCTGTTGCATCAAGTATCTCCACTGTTGTCAGAGAAGTTGGACGGGTGCAGAGAGTTTACACTTGTCCTTTGGTTTGTTGAGGAGGAATGCAGGATGGTTTATCTCTTCACCCATTACATTCCTCGAATTCTGCTCTGATTATTGCCTGATTCTCCCAGGACACCATGGTTTGAGAGCTAGAGATGTGTGGTCCTAGGAGGGAGGTTGTAAGATCACATGGGTTGGTTTTCTGAAGTAGCCCAGATACTCGTCTACATTGTCTCAAGTGTTTTTTTTTTTTTTGCAGCATTAGTGTCAACTTGAGCCAGTAAAGTATTTAGCCTTCTCCTGTACAACTTTCTTTTGTTCCCCGTACCTTGTGGTCAGGGATTAATGTGTGATATTGTTTTTATAGTGAACGTTTCAGATTTACTAATCATTAAAAAGGCATTGGGCGGCACAGTGGCTCAGTGGGTAGCACTGTGGCCTTCCATTTAGAAGGTTGACGGTTTAAGGCTCGCCGGTGACCTTCCTGGAAGGAGTTTCCACGTTCTTCTCTTCCGTGGGTTTCCTCTGGGTACTCTGGTTTCCCATACAATCCCAAAAACATGTGGCAGGTAAATTGAATAATCTAAATTCCTCTTAGGTGTGAATGTGTGAGTGAATGTTGCCCTGCGATGGACTGGTGACCTGTCCAGGGTGTACCCTCGCCTCTCACCCAAAGACCCCCGTGACTCCAAAAAAAGGGAATAAGCGGGTTGGAAAATGAATGAATGAATGAATAAAAAGGCATTTTAAAAGAAGGCTTTTTTTAACCTACGTTCCAACTATCCAACATTTTCTCTTGTTTATGCCAATACCTATAATTAGAAATGTGGAAATTTGTACGATTATAGCCAGATGTATGATCCACCAAACAGCTGATCATTCATGTCACACATGGGTTGAAATACAGTGGAAAACTAAAGGCCTATACACATTGACGCAACTCAAAAAGAGTTTCAGAGTGTCATATTGGATTTGTTTTTCCCAAGGAGAGTGACAAATGAAGCTGTCTCTTTTGATGACGTAAGTAGGAAGTAAAAGAGCCACTCGCTGGTGCTAAATAGTGCACCACAAATCCTCACTTTTCTCCGCATTTTTGTTAAACAGCTCCCTGTGATCAGCCACCACCAATATAAAACACTCAACATCCATGATTTTTTTTTTACATTTTTTATGTTCTTTGATTTCTTCAATGTCTTTGTCTTTTTTCCTGTTTCCCCGTTTGGTGCGGTGAGCATCATTGCATTAATATTTCCTCGACGAATAGCACCCTGATGAGAAGCAACCCGAAGATTTGTACGAATCTCGATTTGGACCGTTATAAAGAGCTTTAAACAGAAACAGGTCTTTAGGAGGCTTAAAATTTTGTAAGAAAGAACCAGACTCTTCTACCAAGGTGAGATTGAGTAAGACCTCAACCTTGCCTTTTTTGTCAAATTTCAGCCACAGCAACAAGACACAAGGTAAGTGTACTTTATTGACAAGGTCTCTCTCAGACCTTTTCAAGCAGACTGGGGTTTATGAAGTTCAAGTAAATGGTCAATGTTGGGGATCGTGCATGTAATGGTCTGCCAAGGAAAATTGGCACATCAAGCTTATTACCTCTCGAAAATCGAAGATGTGCTGCATTGCCACCACTTTGGATCTGGCAGAAACCAGAAGTGGTCTCCATGGAACAACTCAACAGAATACAATGGAACTGGGGTGCTTTGGGCTATATATATGTATTTATTTTTTTTTTATAGATTTTTTTTTGGCCATAACCTTTTATTAAACAGGACAGCAGGACAGCGACCTAAACTAGATGGAAAACAATAGCTTTATACAACTTTTGATACTTCACTCACACCAAGTATCAAAAATATGCAATGTATGCATCCTGGCACAATATATTTCAATACAAACTTTTCACAATACATATTGAGGAGCTACAGGGAGATATCGTTTAGGTTTAAGTTTATTTGCTTCTTGGTGTGATTGTGGTTTTAGTCACTTCTGAAACTTCTTTACCTTGTCTTCTTGTTTTATGTAATATTTACAGGAAGACAATTATCCTTTACTCACATTTTTAATAAGAAAGATTATAAAATTAGCTTTCACCATCACATGGATTAAAAAATGACTTAATACGAACATAAACACTGCCCCCTAGTGGATGGATCGTCACACCTCTATACATTTTGTTAATGGTCTATGAACAGACCTTATAACAGGTTTTAGTTAAGTTTACATTTTTGCATTTGGTCTTATCCTAAGGGATTTACGTTACACAAAATTAACACATTGGGTCGGTTCTTAATCTCCCTGGGGTTCGAACCCAATTTAAGGGAGCCAAATTTTTGATTACAATTTTTTTTGGGTGGAAGAAGCATAAGTAGCCTATTCTGTCTTTCAAAGAACTAGTAAATAAGAAACTCGCTAACTACAGCTCATTGAAAGAACTAGTTTCAGTTTGACATTTTAGAAATGAAGACAAATGTCAAAATATTGATTGTTTTATGTTAAGTTAGGTAGGGTAATTCGGAACTGTCTCAACATGGCAAGTTGTACACGTACCACTCATTGTCCCTAAAGTAGAATCAGTGCTTTATTCAAACATCACAGTCAGTCAAGTTAAACCAGAGTCTATTAAAACCTTGTCTTTGATGAGCATTAAAGGTTCGCTTCTTTTAAGGTTGCGTGTAAGCTTAACTTATCTTTTTCTCTCTCAAGTGAGAAACAGAGAGGTTTTCTGTATTTTATCAGGGCTGCTGATGTGTGATGGGGGACGTTGGCTTCATGGTCAGAGCCAGATTGCAAACCTTGCTTTTTCCACTTGGTAGCAAGTCTAGTGAATCAGTTACAGGATGTGTAAACAAAACCCTCACATTTTACAGCGATGGCTACTATTGCTGCATCATGATTACCTGAGAAAAGCAGTTAACAGAAATGTAAATGATTCCTTTTGCTGGAATAGTGTTTTTAATTGCGTGTTGGCTTTATAGCATATAACAAAGATCTAGAAAGTGTCAAATTTCATGCCTCTCTTGCTAAGGAAGGAGGGCGTTTGTTTCTACAGTGCGTTACAGACTGGAGTGGCCTGCTTTTCTTGTTTGAATGATAAGCATGAACCTTGGCTGCATTTTGCTTGCCTGTGTTCATCTCCTTCCAACAGATGATTCAGAGAGGAGCTGTCTCTATCAATAAGAACCACACACGCTTAATGAAAGCATCTGCAAGTACATGCCATTACATAACTGCTGCAGAACGGAGGCCTCAGTCTAAAACTTTCATCACATTTCTTTTCTAGTAAGAAGGAGAGCATACATTCCAGCAAAAGTCCAATCACGTAAAGAAAGGTTCATTAAATATAAACGGGATTATGGCTTTTAGGAATGTCTTTTACAGACTTTAAACAGCAACACATGATTTTGATCAATATGACCATTCAATAAGCACATCTACAGAATCTGACTGCTGTTGGCAGAAGTTTACAGTCTTTACAACAGAAAATGTTCTGGTTTCTTGGACAATTTTTTTTCTTGAAAACATTTTTTCCACTCATAGCTAGTGGCTGGGTGAGGCCATTTATTGTCAAAGAACTGTGTTTATTGTTTTTAAATCATAATGACTACAGAAAATGTCCAAATGACCCTGATCAAAAGTTTACATCAAAATGTTATTGTTCTATAAACAAACCTGTAGATGTAAGGAAAATTTATTTGGAATTCCCTATACATCATCTCGAGGCTTCTGGGATGACATTCAGGCCATGTCCATATGAACAAAATGGAAAACCCTTTAAAGACGATACTAAACCCACAGTTGGCATTTGATTTGGGCATTTTTACAATTAGTATTAAGCACTGAGTTTGCAAAAACACAGGCATTACTGTTCAGTAATTAAAAATGATACATAAACATGCAATCAAGTACATGCTGTAAGTCACGATAAACAGCAATACACTACTCGTTTCACCTGCCATTGCACTGGTGATGACAAGTAGAGTGCTTGACGAGGACCAACTCCACCTCCAAAATAGTTTCCACACCTAACTGGCAACTAGGAGCAATTTCAAAAATGTGTGAAAAGGGTAAGTAAAACTGCGTAAAATGTTGAAATGTTTTAAAATGTACATTTATATTTTGGATGTGTCGGCATTGCTTTAAATTATATTGCAATTTTGTCACATTTGGAGAAGCTTTGAAAGTTTGAATTATTGAATTTGTTAACATAGTTGTTTTGTGGCAAGAATGAAACTTTGGGAAAGAGTAGTGGAAGCTAGGCTAAGAAGAGAAGTGTATATTTGTGAGCAGCAGTATGGCTTCATGCCCAGGAAGAGCACTACTGATGCAATTTTTGCTATGAGATTGTTAATGGAGAAGTACAGAGATGGTCAGAAAGAGCTTCACTGCGTCTTTGTGGATTTAGAAAAAGCGTATGACAGGGTGCCGAGAGAAGAGCTATGGTCCTGTATGAGGAGGTCAGGAGTGGCAGAGAAGTACGTCAGAGTAGTTCAGGATATGTATGAGAGAAGTAAGACAGCAGTGAGATGTGCTGTAGGTCAGACAAAGGAGTTCAAGGTGGAGGTGGGGCTACATCAAGGATCAGCTTTGAGTCCCTTCTTATTTGCTATGGTGATGGACAGGTTGACAGATGAGGTCAGGCAGGATTCCTCATGGACAATGATGTTTGCAGATGACATTGTTATTTGTAGTGAGAGCAGAGAGCAGGTGGAGGAAAACCTGGAAAGTTGGAGGTCAGCTCTAGAAAGAAGAGGTATGAAAGTCAGTCGCAGCAAGACAGAATACATGTGTTTGAACGAGAGGGAGGGAAATAGAACAGTGAGGTTACAGGGGGCTGAGGTCAAGAAGGTGCAGGAGTTTAGATATTTGGGGTCAACAGTCCAGTGTGACGGGGAGTGTGGAAAAGAGGTGAAGAGACGAGTGCAGGCAGGTTGGAGTGGGTGGAGAAAAGTGTCAGGGGTGTTGTGTGACAGAAGAGTGTCAGCAAGAATCAAAGGAAAGGTGTACAGAACAGTAGTGAGAGCAGCTATGATGTATGGGTTGGAGACTGTAGCAGTGTGGAAGAGACAAGAGGCAGAGATGGAAGTAGCAGAGATGAGGATGTTGAGGTTCAGTTTAGGAGTGACGAGGATGGACAAGATTAGGAACAAGCACATCAGAGGGACAGCTCAGGTTGGTTGTTTTGGAGACAAAGTCAGAGAGGCCAGATTGAGATGGTTTGGACATGTGCAGAGGAGGGATAGTGGTTATATTGGTAGAAGGATGTTGGAGATGGAGATTCCAGGCAAGAGGTCAAGAGGAAGACCAAAGACGAGATATATGGATGTGCTGAAAGAGGACATGAAGGTAGTTGGTGCAAGAGTAGAGGATACTGAGGACAGAGTTAGGTGGAAAAGGATGATTCGCTGTGGCGACCCCTAAACTGGGAACAGCCGAAAGTAAAAGAAGAAGTTGTTTTGTGGCAAGATCAAAATGGATTCTTCAACTTGTGGTTTGATCCGCATGTTGAATTCCCAGGTACATTACCCCTTTAACCTTTGAGACAATCCTAATATAAGGCTATTTCCCAAAGACAACTGTCTCCTATATGACTGAGCATATGAACTCGGTCATGGTGATGCCTGTTCTGAGTACATCCGGTCCTGGTAAATTGCTGTATGGTTTTAGCCACAATTCTATTTTTCAGATTCGCTAAGCCATGTTGAACTTCTACTGACCAGATATTTATTTCATATTTTATTTCACATAAATGTTAATAATTTTTGAAAATGCGTTTTCTATGGTTTAAATGGTGCATGCTTTTCAAAAACCTCCTTGTCCTGGTAATAAAGAGAAAGTCATTTGTTAATGGCCAGGCTTGTTCATTTGTTCTCTTGTTCGTTCAGTGAATGCACTGTTTGAGTAGCTACTCACGCATTGTTTGAGTGCCATGAAGCATCATAGCTGTTTTCATAAGGTGTATCAGGTCTGAGAATACCAGCACATTATCTACTGAATATATATAATTATCTAAAACTATATAAAAATTAATCTAGTTTATGTGTACTTTTATGTCTCAGGTCGTATATTTCGAGTGTCTGTTGAGGCAAACGTCCACATTTTTAAATAATAATGTTTTGTGTTGTTTCCATTATGCGCAAATCACAAAAGGACACAACAATGAGAACAATTAAACAAAAATCCATTTTCTGTGAAGTGCTTGTACCTTCACAGCTACAGCTGAGGAATCTTATAAACCAAAACAAGTTTATGGTTTCAGAGAAAGAACCGATTTGTTTCATTATCCTGTTTTCCAAGAACTGATCTGGATTCATACAAAGGCACCACACCACCCTTCTCTGACACTTCTTCTGTAACCTTCACCCGCACAAGAATTGTCACACAAAGACCGGCATCTTAATAGCTATGATTTTAAAAGGGAACCTTTCATTAACTAGATGAAAAATGTTATATTTTTGAATGATGCAATAGAAAGTAATAATCTTATTGAATAAATCTTTTTCTACTACAACATTTGAAGTTTTAATTCAAAATGAATAGACGTGTTTTGAAGTATTGAACTCAAGCAATATGGGTTAATTTCGTAGCTTACATACAGTGAGGTCTAAAGAATGTGACCCCCTGCTGTGTTTTGAATATTTGCCCACCAGACATTTGGTTTATACAGTGAGGGATAAAACGGCAACAAAAGACTTGTGACGGACTTGTCAGAGTGAAATAAGGATCATTTCATTCTTTTTGGGAATCGCAGAGGTCATGAATTTCTTGTAGTTGTCACTTTCAATAAATAGTTTTTTCATCCTTTTGATGTGGTCCAGTTGACATGTCTACTTGGTGGGAAAAAAAACTTCAAAGCTGTTTCCACCATCATGTTTGAGTGCTGAGTGTGAGTCCTCACAGGGAGCTGTTTGACAAAAAGCGAGAACTCTTTAACGTCCTACTCATGTCATCAAGAGATAGCTTTCATTGGTCATTCTCCTTTTGAAAAAACAATCTGATCTGTTTTTCGTTGGTCCAATTTGTGATGTGTGGTTTTTGATCGAATTGTGTTGCAGGAAACTTTGCACCAGAATTTGGGGCTGTGTTGATTTTTTTTCTGAATCACTCAGATGTTCACTGACCAATCTAAGATGGCCTTGTCCTTTCTGGAGTATTGTGTTGTTGGTTGTTATGATCCCAGTTGTCTTATTTGATCATTGAAACTCCACAAGGGTGGTGGTATCTTTTGTGAATCCCCTGTAGTGGGAGATTGACCATTATTTTGTTTGTCTTCTATCAGTACTGTCTCGAAGCCTGTTCTTGCCTTATGCAGGTCTACAATCTTGTCCATGACATCATTGGTCAACTCTTGGGTATTGTCAATAATTTGATTTACTTCTGTTTTTTATACAGTGCCTTTCTTCTGGAGCTTGTTACCTGGATAAAAAAACTTGCCACAGTTTTCCTTCCACTAACTTGCATAATCTGCCCCTAACTGTTGTTTTTAAGTTCGGCACTCTACCAAGTCAATAGCTTCATAAGATTCTAGCGAATGTGACCGAAAACACAACCACACCGTAAAAAATCTATAAGCTGTTTATGTATCGGTTTAGACAAAGCCAGAGACAAAGAAGTGATTCAAGAAGTGACTATTCTTTTCGATCCAATGCGCTTAACAACTGACCAGTCAGTGATCATCAGGCACAAAATTAACGCAAATGCTACAGAATAAATGGAAATGCCCCCAACAACATGGTACGTTTAGCTGTGCCACTACAAAACAATTAAATGCCTAAACAAAAATAATTTATTTCTGGCTTTTTTACAGACACAACAGAGAATTCTTTACTACATTTCGCCACAGATTAAAAATAATCAGTAATTTTTGTTTACTTATTGTTCCCAGATGTTTCTAGGACTTACATTTTCAGTTAAGTGGTCAATGTATAGAGATCGTGAAGGAGCTACTGTCAATCAAAGCTCACTAGTTACTGTTTATTTGTTGCTTAACCCCACAGGCTTTCAGCTTCTTTATCCTGTGCTGCAGCATGATGTTCCAGGCATGATCGTCTCACAGCTCAGATAAACCTGCATCCCCAGCCTTTTACCTGCTCTTCACTGGATCCGCAGGTCAGAAGAACTTCTTGTTGTGCTGTTGATATACCGTGCTATTTTTAAGAGAGGGTTTTCGTAGTCATTGGAACTAGATTTGGGTTTCACTCAGGATAAAGTATATTTGAGCTGGTATTGCCATCTACTGGTATGTGCAGTTGTTGTCCATTAAATGTCTATACCAGACAAGGAATCATAATGTGAGTTCAAGAGAAATCAGCCATTCTTTTGCCTTCTCGGATGTCTTATCAGAACACAAGATGGACGAATGCGATGGTGTCCGTGCCAAGCCTTTGCCTGAAGAGGCAAACGTCCCTGCCACAAACAATGCTGACACCATCAATATTGACGGTTGGTTAATCAACCCGCTCAGTAGTTGTTACAGTGTGTCATCATTACAGTTCTTGTTTGTTGATGTTGAGGGAACTGTGTGTTTACTGCTGTTGTTCACAGAGGGCCGTTATAATGCGCTGCGTGAAGATCTGGACGCAGATGCACGAGACTTTGAGGCTCCCACCTGGAGTTTAGCCGTTGAGCAGCAGTATCTAAAAAACTTTTCCAAAGACACTGTTAAAAGACAGGACGTAATACACGGTAGGTTCTAGCTTGTTTTTCATTTTTAAGTTCATTTATCTAAGATGTACATATTTTAGTTTTATTTTTATTTTCCAGAGCTAATCCAGACAGAAATAAACCACGTGCGGACTCTAAAGCTGGTTTTGGGAGTTTATGTTAGAGAGCTGCGTGACACCCTTCAAATGGATGAGGCCAGACTGGAAAGGCTGTTCCCACAGGTGGAAAACCTGCTTCAAGTGCACCAGGAATTCCTCAACAACCTGAAACAGCGAAGACTGGATTCTATGGAGACGGGTAGTGCCCAGAACTACTGCATCCACAGCATCGGTGACATCCTGATTGCACAGGTATCGTTGTAGATATAAATGGTATAGCATATGCTCAATAACAGAATGGAACAAAAACAAGTCCCAAAGTTCTGGGATTTTAATTTCTTTACTAAAATGGTAACTGTTTGATATCTGTCTGTCATTTTATTACATGATTTACACTTTATTATTTATAATCTTAAGGGCTCCAAATAGAATAGTGCTCAGCTATGAAAGTATGTATGAACGTGTGCTTCAACATACGCGTATTCTTTTAATAACTTGCTTAAATGGGATAAGTATAAGCTGTGGTTACGGTAAGTGTTAACCGATCTTTCGAGTGTGCTCTCATATCGGCTGATGATGAATGTTAACTGTACTGAAACAAAGTGGGATGAAACGCTTTTAGGTTGTCTCCAATGCCCAATGAAAAAATTCTGTAATTTGTTTTGATGCCAAATAAATATTCACTGTTACTTTTTTTTTTTTATTGTGCTTGCTTAGTCTAGCATTCCAAAAAAAATAATATACTTGGGACGGCTATGAATTTCTTTTATCTCTATATTATAAATGTAGCAAGCAATTTGAACAGAAATGTTGTGCACTGGTACCCCGAGATATGAAATTATTCCGTTCCAGGGTGGCTCTCGAATTTCGAAGCAAGTTTTACATGTAAAACCCCTAATCCGTACAATGGGCCTACAAATCAACTTTTGTAAGTTGATTACAAAAATGGAAAACCAGAGATTGAGTACTGTTTCTTCAATTCTTTAATCTCTACATTGTTCATGTAATAAAACAGAATAAAACACAAGCAAAATAACTTAATATTACCTTGCGAGTGAACCGATGTGTCGGAGGAGGTGGAACAGATGGCAGAAAACATTACGCACTACGTATGAAAGTTAACTTTCTCGAGATATTTCAAGAATTACTAACACCAACACGGTTTCAAGCACAAGTGTAGACAGATAGAGAAACCCTGTGACGCGCTCTCTCCAAGATGCATAATGTTTAGCTTGGTTTAAAACCGATTTAAAGTGTTTTGAAGCATATCTGCAAGTATGGAGAGCCAGGAACCAGAAGAACAGTGTGACGTCAGACTCTACAAGCGGATAATAGAGCAGCACTGTTGGTGTTTTCGTATCTTGGGATTTTTTTTTTAGTATCTCAAAGCAAAATATTTCCTGCGAGACCTTTCGTGTCTCGAACATTTCTTAACTCGAAGCATTCGTATCTCGAGGTACCACTGTACATTGAATAAAGAATACATAAGACGACTTAATGGCTTTGACTCTTTATTGACATGATTGAGTTTTGGACCAGTTTTGACACGTTATCTTGACCGACTTCAAAAATTAATTTTATATATGTAAACAGTAGTCGTGATTTTGGTTTTTCAATTCTTTTTTTCTATAGTTCTCGGGTCATATGGGAAACAGACTGCGATACCTCTATGGTGTGTTCTGCAGTCATCACACGGATGCAGTCAACTTCTACAAAGACTTGATGCAGAATAACAAGAAGTTTCAGAACTTTATACGAGTAAGAAAAAGACACCCTAAAATGTTTAACATAGTATGTTCCTGATCATAATGTGCTTTTGTGTCTTCAGAGAATATGTCAGCTGTCCATCGTGCGGAGGTTGGGAATACCAGAGATCATCCTCCTCATAACGCAGCGCATCACAAAGTACCCCGTTCTGTTTGAGCGAGTCATTAAATACACAGAAGGTATGTTTTTTTTTTTTTTTTTTGCAGATCGTTGTAGATTTGAAGAAGAAAGCAGTGTTTCCCCTAGGATCATGGCCTGGGGGGGGGGGGTTGTGGTGTTATGGGTGGTGCGGCAAAACACTCACACAAACACTTAATAGTGTTTATATGTTTCTTTTGAATGCAGTATACCAATATATTATAATGTCTGAACAATTACTGTAGAATAACTAAACAACTGTACACTGAACTAAACACTAAACATCAGATTTATTTTAATATGTTAATTATTCACAAAGTGTGCAGCTTTTGTCACTGCAGTGTATCTTTCTGGGCTTCTGAAAGAACATTTCCAGAGCATCTTGGTATGGATAGTCTGAAACTTCTGGCCCATTTATTGAGATCCGCATGCAGGCTGCAAGATGGTCCCCTTGCAGCCTATTGCGAATGTCTGTTTTGACCTGTAAATACATTAACTGTTAGGCTTTAAAAGTGATAACTGATAGTAACAACAGTAAAAATCAACTTAACATAGTGATAGTTTAAAGCAGGAAATGCCATTGTATAACTAACTAGCTAGCTATTAATTAAGCAATTTATTTATCAATTCGTTCATTCATGCTTGTGTGTATTTACTTACTTACCAAGATCAGTCTTGTACAGCCAGGGGGAGTATTTCCCCTCTGACAGCCAAGCTGGGTCAAAACCTGTCGTTCTGTGGTGGCTAGACTTTTGCTGCTTGTCAGGGGCAGGACATGCAGCACTTGGGCTCTTTTCTGTACTTTAATTCGGAGTAGGAAAGCTACACCGGCTGCTGCTCGCAGCAGAACACATGCTGTCATCGTCACCATCTTGGGAGCGTTTAAAAAACGCAGATATTTTTGCCTGCTGCGACATACTCTCCGACGCGCGGTCTCTCTCTGTCCGCTGATGGGTGTGTGTGTGTGTGCGCGCATCGGGGCGGAACTCCGCCGTGTGCGACACGGAGGACAATTGTAAACGCGCAAACGTTGAGACAGAAATTACATGCCATCGTATAAATAACATAATGCTATTTAGTTTAATAAAAGAAAAAAAGCAAAGACCTGTTATATATATAAATTACTTCTGTCGTTATTCGACGAAAATAAAATAAAATTAACTTGACCTTTAAGGGCGGGGCCGTTGGGGGGGCGGGGCGCCCCCCTAATATAATGGTAAGGGAAACACTGGAAAGGGTGATTCTGATTTGAGTTCCATTCTTTTACTTTATACTATACTAAACCAAAACATTTAATGTATCATACATCAGTCAGGTTTCCTTCATCTAGTTGGAAACTCATTTGATTTTGTTTAATGTTCGTTTCAGATGGTAGAACCTTAAACTCCAGACGTACAGTTCCCATGTTTCTAATAGACACAACCAGTATGTCCAATCATGTCCTTAGGTCACCTTCAAGCGCTCCTGGTTTCTCTTTACAGTTGACTCTGCAGAGCACAGGAGTCTGGTACGAGGGCTGGACTTGCTAAAAGACTCCATAGCTCAAGTCAATTCCCATGTGGACGAGTACGAAAAAGCGGTACGGCTGAAAGATTTGAGCAGCAAACTGGAGCCCAAGTCTCAAGTGAAGATGACCAATGGGAGGGTTTTCCGCAGGGAAGACATGCTGCAGGGCAAGAGGAAGCTGCTTCATGAGGGCATCCTAAACTGGAAGTTAGCGTCCAACAAAAGCAAAGGTGAGCTGTGCAATAGTCATATGAGTTTCTTAGTTTGCTAAAAATGGTTTTGAAAGATTTCTGCTCTGATGTTTGTCTTCAGATGTGCTTGTCTTGCTGTTGTCTGATGTTGTGCTGCTGCTACTGGAGAAAGACCAGCGACTTACCTTTGCATCTTTGGTGAGCAGAAAGGAATCTTTACTTTTATTCAGTTGTTGCCATTATTAATGCTATGTTATTGTAGGATGGTAAGCCTGCCGTCATCTCACTGCTGAAGCTAATCGTGCGTGAAGCTGCCCATGATGAGAAGGCCTTGTTTCTGATCTCGGCCTCCCTGGACACCCCAGAGATGTACGAGTTTCACACTTCCTCTGGAGAAGTGCGCAACACCTGGAGGGACCGCATCTGGAAGGCAGTTGAGCTGTACGTTTCTATTCCTGAGATCACATAAATATTAATTTAAAAATAAAATCAAAGCATTTTTGATGTTTCAGCTGTCCTGAAGTTGAGGAAGAGGTTCCAGAAGAGCTCTCCGAGAGGATTTTGGATTTTCAAAGTAACATGCACATTTCCGTTTCCCAGTGAATGAGTAAAGGGACCCATGTTTGAAATGGGATTTTCTGTGCAGGGCGGCTTTATGTTCATGATGCTTCAATTGAGCAGCACCTGACAGAGAAGCTGAAGTTGTTCACCAGCATTGCCGCGTTTGTGACTGGCGTTGCAGAGATCTCGGCCAGTGAGCGTCATCTTCTGCGAGGGAATGCTGCCGAGGGGCAACAACTACTTGCTGGAGCCTTGAGAGATGGTGAGATGTCTAGGGTTGGAAGCGTTTAAACTCGATATCGTTGCTTCACTGACGTCTGTGAATCGATATGAATCAGCCATTCCTTTGTAGATGAGCCAGTAATGGAGTCATTGATCGATGTCTGCACCATTAGAGTCTCTCTATTATTTCACTCACCCCGAGTTTGCTGTGTTTTTTTTCAATCGCCCCTTGTTTGTCCGGCGCGTCTCCCTGCAGCTTTCACCAATTATGTGCCCTGGCTTTGTAAACCTTGCTTTTCTCTTCGCCTCTCTCTAACTTTCAGTTTGGAAGCACAATATTAGTTTAGCAAACTATTCTGTTTTATTTTGGCACCTTCCAAATTCTGTTGAAATGAAAATTCTAAAATGTAAGATGGAGAAGTTTTACAAATGACATTTAGCTTGTTTAAATGTCATAGTTGGACCACAAAAAAGGCTTTTAAATAAAGTAAACTAAAAAAATGTAATTTAAAGACTTAATCAATAAACAAGAATGTTAAATTGTTTTAATTACAATTTTGATAAGGATTATTTATCAATAAACTTGGGATGCACTGATTTATTAGCCAGAGACTAGAATCTGCCATGTTTTGGGGTATTTCCCCCTCAAAGCGGATCAGTATATAAAGATAAAACTCAATATCATCTGATTTTTTTTTTTTTTTTACTGAAATTTTATGTCTTCTCCATAGCAACCAGACTGTTTACCATAGCAACCATTTTGCCATATCACTAATATCATAGAGACATAGGGGTTGGTGTATATAACGTAAATTGTCATGTGGAACTTGGAATGACATCGCTGACATACATAGCAACCAAAATTTCTACCATGGCAACCATTCAATTTTTGCCAATAAAAATGCTTTTAAATGTCCTTTTTTAAAGCCAACTTCAAAGTTTGTTGTTTTTCAAAATTGTTTTTATCTTTTATATCATATGTTTAAGAGTTAGTAGTTAATGTAAATGCTAATAGGTTATTTTATATTTTAGTTATAGGTATTAGAAAATTAGTTTATTAAAACGGGTATTCTTTCACTTTCTTAGTGGAACTTTTGCAAAACTTGCTAGTAGCGTGTGAGCAGAGCCAAGCGCAATCCTCAGGAGAAGGAATGGATCTAGTGCCACAGCCAAAGAGGCCAGATGCTTTCACAGGTTTGGAGGCAGATGCTTACATGCTTCCAGGAGGTAAGAGATTGTTTCGTTTTGATTTCTGTCTTAATGTAGTGGACACTGGCTGTGATGGGCGTCTTGGTTTTAGATGGTGTTGGGAGTTTAGTGGAAAGAAGGAGGGACAGAGGTCAGCTGGCGCAGTCAAACCCAGACCCTCTGCTCAGAGAGCTTCTTTCTAATGGAAACATGGAGCTGTCGGTGAGATGTCTGTTTCCTCTTGTTATTACTCTACTGTTGTACTGAAGTCAATATAAATGTATGTTATTATAAATGTGTTCAGGCAGATGAGGATGTTACTCTGCTGGGCTGGAGTGCGTATCTGTCAGTCGCCTTTCCAAAAACAGAGGTAAGCTGCTTGGTGTGGATTTAATTAAATTGAAAAAAGACTAATAAAATTGACAGGCCAATCAGAGCAGTGGGCAATGCATGCAGAAAATTCGAGACACTTTTGCAGTTTTACAACGTCTCTGTTTTTTTTTTTTTTCATTATGTTGTCTTTTGCTTCTGACAGAAATTCTAAACTCCTCCTAGACAATTCGAGCTACTGCCACCAAACTTAGCCAAAACATCCAAATTGGTCTGTCTTGGGTCCCTGTATATTTTCAGACTGGTACCACTAAAGGAACGCTGGGAAATCGATAATAATGCTGGGAAATGTTACATTGACTTAACATGGGGTGAACCTTTAAAAAATGTAACTCCTAGCAACCAGACTTTTTACCAGGTCATTCGATTTGGCATATCACCTACTCAGCTAAAGAAGATCATTAGAGAGTCATTATAGTTGGTTTAGGCAGTATATATATATATATATATATATATATATATATATATATATACTCTTATATATATATATATATATATATATATATATATATATATATATATATATATATATATACAACCACTAAATCACCCTTGGCAACCGAGCCAACATTAATATTTGTGAACAGTCAAGTTTATGTGTATATATTTTATTTTTTTCGATTAACTTTTTTTTCTTCCCCCAACAGCTTTTCGACACTGTAACTCGACTGTCTCAGAAACTGTACAGCCTTCAGGTATATCAACATCACACTATCACACTCTGCTTGTCCTAACATCGGATCATTAAGTAGAAGCTTCATCTACAAACCGATCATGATCCATTCTCCTCTCAGACAGTGGTTCAGCAGCTTGAGACCCACATTGAGGTTCAGCGAGCCACTATCGAAGAGCTGATGTCTCGGCCGAGAGGCAACACTCTACTGGAGCAGGAGAAGCAGCGGAACTTGGAAAAGCAGCGTGAAGAGCTGGCCAGCTTCCAGCGACTCCAGAATCAACACCGGCAGGAGCAGATGCAGTGGGAGCAGGAGAGGGAAAGGCAGAGGCAACAGGCCGAGCTCTGGGAGAAAGAGCTGAAGGACAGGGAGGTGGAGTGCCGCCGACAGGAACAAAATCTGGCTGAGGGGAAACAGGAACTGTCCAGGTCCAGAGAGCAATACCAGCAGGATCTGGAACGGCTCAGAGAATCCACGCGAGCCGTGGAGAAGGAGAAAGAAAAGCTGGAGCAGCTGAAGAAATATAAAATAAAACATGAGAACACACCCATCACTGCAGGTTTTCTCTTGGAAAATGAACAGGTGATTCTTGAATGTTTCCACAAATCATTTTAATCTATCCTGAATTAATATTATTTAATAAACAAAAAAGATGAAAGGAGACACAGCATGATTTGCTCATCTGCTTCTCTTGGTGTCTAGGCACCCCCACCGTATCAAACATTGCACAAAGCGACGTCAGATATCACAGACAGGCCTCCTCTGGTACCTCCACGCAGGGAAAGCATCACTAGCCTTTCTGTTAAAACCGAAGTGCCCATCCACCTTATCAGCACCACCAACCAGTCCCACAAAGCCAGCTCCGTCCAACAGAAGATCCCCACCAAACTCGCCGCCCAGCCAAGAGGCAAAGAGAAGCACAGCAAACACAAGCACTCGCACCAGCGCAACCACAGCGCAGGTAACAACTGCGTTATATGCGCACATGCTTTTTTAAATCCGTTTTAGCTGATTCGTTTCACTTCCTTCAGCTGGCATAGAGGTGTCCCAGGTGCTTCCCATCAAAGTTGCAGGAAAGGAAGGAGGCAGTTTGAAAGCTATGCGGTCCGGTAGCCCGCAGCAGCTGCTCCATCCCGGTGAGTTTATCTGTATGAATGAGTTTCAAATCTTTAGGATGTTGGTCATTTGAAAAGTTTCTGTTGTCATTATGAAATAAAAAGTGACGGTAAAAGGCTTCACCCAACCACTAACTATGAGTGTGAAATGCTTTTGTGTTCTCATTTGTATTTTCTGTAAAATGGCAAAGAAATTTGAAAATTTGCAAGGTTGTGTGTAAAAATAAGCACAACTCTAACAATGTTGTGGCCAACAGTTAAGTTTAATACTCTAGCACTGACCCAAGACCTGTAAAAACCAACAAGCCGTTCAAATGCAAGCAGAGAAAAAGGAGTGCTGGGTTTTATATCATGATTTACCTCATTTATTCTGTGAATTTTTGAAAATCCCCTGGAAACGTCCCAGTTATAACCTCTTGACAGTCCATTTATGGTCAACCTGCATCAGTAGAAACTTAGAGTCATGGCCGGTGGTTACCTCTCTGTACCCTCTTCTGTCATATCTGTGCTGGATCTCTAACATCCATCAAGTTCTTACTCTCCCACCCATGAGTCGTACCATACACATATATGGTTACAACACCCTCTAGAACTCTTTATGTTACAGCAAGTCACGCCAGTGCTTTGTAACTTACATCAGAAACATTGTGGGAATAATAAATTATTCATCTCCAGATATCCGTGAAAGTTATATAAAGTATTTAAGGAGAATTTCAAATCCTTGAGCTTCTAGGACCTTTTGTACATTCCTAAAATTGCATCATTCAATATTCAAAGTTAATTTCACTACGTCTGTTTCTGGTCTTTTCTGCAGAATTGTTTATCCATCCGGAAAAGTTGTCCAGCTCTGTCACGTCACATTCAGGAAACACGGTGAGGAAGCACAACCACAATCATAACTCTCAAAGTCCTCATAGAAACGCCGTCCAGACCGGACCACACAGAGCCAAAGAGAGCCCTAATGGAGAGGACATCTTCTTCTTCTGATCTGCCAGAACTCCACAGGGGTTCACAGTGAGCATTCTTGCTCTGACCCTAACGCATCTGAACAAAGAAATCAGAACAGTTGAATTGGTAAAAACATGGTGAGTAAAAAGAAAGTACCGTTTCCTGAAAATCCTGTTCTGGTTCAATACAGATTAGTCTTAACATGCGCCATTTCTGTACATAGCCGTTTGGTTATTTATTGAGGATTTTAATTCTGGGATGGTTGGTCCTGCAAGCATTACATTGGTCTTTTAGTTCTGCCACTATTTAATATGTTTGTAAATTTCCTTTAGGAGTTTCCGCTCAGAGGTTTAACTATGATTTGCTGATCAACTGGAAAATATTGTCAGATATTTCAGCAGGAACTTTTCAAGGGCCTTTTTTTTCATTATGACCTGAAATATTGGTTTCTCTGCTGTATGACCCCAATCATGTCACTGCTTCTCTGCTTTAGTTTCTATTTCATTTAATGCTGTGGTTTTTAGAAGAACAAAAAAATGTCTGTTGGGTCTTGATTTTATATATTGTTTTATTTTTAACATATTTCCTAACGAGCAACTGTACAACGGTCCAAAGTAAACATTCCTTTTTTGTTCTTGTAAAGAGAAACTGCTGCACTTTAACCTGCTTGTCATTTGAGCAATGACTCAAACACACATAAAACCTGTGTTCCCAGTTTTACTTTCCTTGGTTGTCTTTCTTTCTTTCTTTTTTTAAAAATGTGCAGCATTCGTGACATGCAACAATTGAGAAAATAACCTGAAGGTTCTGGGGTATCTGTAGAAATGTTGAATAAAACATAAATCTAAAATAAATGTGGAGATGACCCAAACAGCACTAAGAAAATGTTGGGGGTTGGGGGGGTATGGGGGTTTAGCCAAAAAGTTTTGATGAGGGGAAGAGGAGGGAGGGAGAAGGTGATTATGGGTTCGGGACTTAATCTCGGGTCGCCCTGCGACAATGCACAAATATGTCCAGTGCACCATCCACTATACCATGGGGCTGGACTGAGCGGTTTTTTTTTTTTACTACTTTAAAGTTTTTTTTCTAATAAATTACATTTAAAAACTATTTTTTGTGGCAATGTTTGATTTCAATTTTTACTACCACCCCAGGTTCTTTATATATATATATATATATATATATATATATATATATATATATATATATATATATATATAAAAAATTTTTTCATTCCATTACACACTCATTCCACACTCAATCCTGAAATTGTACAAAAACTACAATTCCGAGTAGTAAATTGGTGGGGTTTTTTTTACTGCAAAAAATGAGAACTGTTTTTTTGGTGTTTTAGAAGAAAAATCAAGTAAACTCGTAAAACAACCCCTAAAAACAACCATAAAAAGACAGTCAAAATACTGCTCCAAACACTTATTTCATCATGCTTTGTGTGTCAGGGCTTTGAAAAATACAAGCCATATCACCAGTGTTGTACTTCCAAGTGTTGTCCCTTCTTTTCTCCACTAGATGGCACCAATTTGGCTAAAATGAAACTGAAAGACTATTGCGGATTTACAATATTAAAGCTAATGACTTTTTTTTTTATCCTACACATTATATTTGAAAGAAATAAACTTTGTGCATGGACTTCTAACGGTGAAACAAAGTTTATCCTAAGAAATCTCAATGATTTGCAGGTTTATCAGCAGGTACACGACTGTTCTTATTAGCACTGCACATCTCCTGATTGTGTGTGACCTCTCAGTGGACCACTATTCTGACCTATAATCAAATCTGATGTTATTGCGGAGAGAAAGTGTCAAAAATATAATTAACGCACCATTAAATGTTTGAAAGTAAATGATCTTTTAACTAAGAACATTTACTTTCTTACCTCCAAAAAAGATGAGAAAATGCTATGAATATAAGTAATAATTGTTTCCTTTTGTATATTTAAATCTAAATCAAAACAATATTTGGTGTTTTGCCATCAACCTAGCATCAGTTGTCAAAAGCACCACTTGCACAGTCAGGGATTTTATACCAAACAGGTGGTAATGATAACTAATGACTGAACATGAACTAAAACAGGAACAGCTGTGTAGGAAGCTTAACACTGAGGAACAGCAAAATTCTGCTACTTTAAAGCAGGCTGCTGTTTTGTTGAAACACACAAAAAAGTGCGGAACAGTTTTTGGCAAGGAAACTTGTAGCAGGTTTAAGACACTTCAAGCTTTTTTGCAAACTGTTTAGAGCTGGAAGAAACAAGTGGAACCCAAGTACACTCATCTACCGTCCAGAGAAGACTGGCATGTTGTCTTCATGGAAGAGTTGCAACCCAAAAGCTATACCAGTGCTCGAGAAATTGTAATATTTGGAAGGGCTTTAGAACAGTGAAGAATGCCTTGTGTGATTGATCACTTACAGTATTTTCATATTTCTACTGTAAATGAATACATTACCAGCCACTGTTTCAGGTGATGTAAACAAGTTGCAGCTAGAGCTCCACTCATTGGTTGATGGCTCATGCATATTCAGGTCTTATGTGTCTCAGCAATAGACAAATATGATATAGATGACCAAAAATATGCTATATACTGTGATAGAAATTTTCCTATGTAATGTCTCCATCTAGTGGTTACACCAGTCAATAATGATGTATAAGAAGAGAAGCTGTAACTTGTAGGAAATGCGTTGAGACTGCTTATCTTGGTAAATAAATAGCCGCATTTGCTGTGTTCTCACTCATACGCTCTCCAGTGTTCATTTATCAATTAAGAAAATATATTTTCCACAACAATACTAAGAAATATAATGGACACCAGTCAATAATGATGTATAAGAAGAGAAGCTGTAACTTGTTTTAAAAATGTTTGCACGTCATTTTATTTGAAGATTTCAAACTCTTCCATCAAGTAAACGGCACATTCTAAATACTGTACAATGTTTTCAATAAGCCACAAGCATATGAATATGATTTATTCTCTGCAAATAAAGCTGAAATCACATTCTAAACCAATAATGGCATATGTGTTTCATTTGAGGGCCTTGTAACAGTACAGTGTTTATATAATATACCATGAGAGAATCCATCAACTGTTGAATTCATAATGAAACACCATGGAATATATTCACAGCTAATGATTTTGGTTCACTGTGCTTCATATTTCATTATCGATGTTTCTTTAGCTGCACTTTTGTATTTCTTTCTGTTTACTTAAAAAAAACAAACACAATCAATGCAAAAAAAGAGCATTCCCTGTTCTTTAATACCACGGAGAGTAGGAGGAGGCACTAGATACTGAAACTCCTCCATGTGTTCTTCAGTTGAACAGACTGTACAAATTTAAAGGCTTAAAACAAGTGCACTGAAATGCCAGATTTCTATCCGACGGTGAGGAAAAAAAATAAACATTCTTTGAGCCTTTAAGATGCATCTGTAAGATGCGGAGCTTCCTCCTGGGCTGATGGTGGTGGAGAGTGTTTGTTCTTATTGGTCGTTTCAGAATCTGCTGGATCTGGATTGGACTCGTGTTGGTCTGTGGATTCTCCTGGAGTTTGAGTGCAGTTGATTTGTTCCATGACGATGGGAGGAGGCTAAAGAAGACGAGAGACTGAAGCTAAGTAGATTATACATGTAACATTTAACTCCGCTGCATGATTTGTATACGATGAAGAACTTATATTTTCATAGCAAGTGTTTCTTTAGATGTCAACAATAGTAGAGTAAGGGATGAGAATCACATTACTGAAAGTTAGAGATGAAAAAAAACTGGTTATTGAAAATCTTGGACGAATTTACAAAGTTCTGAGAAAAGGGAACCTTTCGTCTTACACAAACTTAAAGCAAAGATCTGGTGTTTATCAACCCATAGTGATGAGGGACAGTGGGTTTTAACTCATCTGTGTCAGCCTGGAGCAATGCATCTCCTGTTACTGGGATTTAAAGAAAACATTTGGATCTCGAAACAGATTTTCCAAGTTGATTTACATCTAAACAGCTTGCATTGAGTTGAAGGGGTGTAAACGAATGGTATATAATTAGAACAGCAACTAATAAACTCTTCAGGTTGACACCGAATCCCTCCTTAAAGGAAAAGAAGACACCCACAGTAAAATGAGATTGAACAGGGAACAAAAGCATGTGGGTGGTTTTACTCAACTGTAATTCTAACTGTACATAACCTAGAACGTTTCCGAGCGAAGGCACTCATATCAAACTGGTATTCACCACAAATCCACTTCCTGTCCAGAACAGAGACAGCTCCTTCCGCCAGAGTGCAACCGCAAGGCTGGAGAGGAGGGTGCAAGGCACCAGGTACAGCAGAGCAGGCTGACCCATCTGCATCAGGGTCAGAGCTACGAACGTGATGAGAAGACCGATCCCGTAACCTAGAGCAGATTCACAGACGCACGTCTATCAGTTCAAGAGCTGAGCAGGTCATATCACAAAACCATCCAATGAGAACTAGAAATGATGTCAATTATCGTTCTTTTCTTTTAAAGCCCTGACTGCAACATGTCCTGGTTATCTCTATTTTATCAAATCGAATCCTACGGTTCTTTGATCTGGTTTTATCCACAGAAACATTTGCTTGTGTGTCTTTTTTTTTTTTTTTAATCTTCCGAACCCTTTGAGCAAAAAACACTTGATGCAAAAACGGGAGTATCTTGCAGGCTCCAGGGTTGCAAAAATTTAAATACAGATCCAAAATAGGATAATAACCATAGATGCAAAAATATTATTCACACAACTTCAACATTTTATAGTCTTGTACAGGTTGGGGTTGTGAGATACATGATTGTCTTTCGATGGGAAAGTCAAATCCCCTTCATCTTTTGTCACAATGATGGAAGTCGTGCAAAGTTTCTTGGCACTCTTTGTGGTCATCCAGTGCTTCTGAGCTAAAAAGTGACATCTCCAAAGTTTCCCTTCCTCCCCTTGAGACAAACATTTTGAATGGCTTTCAGAAAGGATCCTTTCATCTTTTCTCCAATTCTATTTTATGCTTTGTTGTGGTTAAATGTCTTAATACATAGCAAACTCTTATTTTTCAAAAAATTCTTCAAATTTTTAACCATTTAGCTCTTGCTTCAGCATCTGCATAAGTTAAACCTAAATATGGCAATGTTATCAAAGACTGTGCCGTTTTAGAAATCAAAAACCAATAAGCAATTTAATCTTTGCAAGCAACTTGGTTAACACCATTAGCTTCTTAATATTAGCCGAGAACACTTACCAATCGTACAAGCCAGGAAATATATTCTGGATGTCTGCATGAGAATGTCAAATCTGTGACAATATGCTACCAGCAAACCTGAAAAAGCCCAAAAGAAGACATTTTTTTACATTAAATACATGGTGAACGATGTTAAATAACTAATAAAATGATCATCAACACCACCCACATGGCGGGTAAACCACAAAGGTTATTGTCAGAGAGTGCTGCAGTAAAGCATGTTGGGGACAATGATTGTTAGTGACGGAGACGCACACCCAAGATTTAAAATAACAAGAAATGCCCCAGTGTTTGAAGACAGATGTGTTTTGGACAAGGCTTGATTTCGGCCTCTGAATATGAGCTTACCCTTAGTTTCCCAAGTAATCATTATTGATTCTTGTCACACATGTATGTGTTGCAAAACCATCCAAATGTGGCCAAGCCCTTTTGCTGTCCAGGTGTGTTTGTTTTGGTGATTTCAAATGTAAACATTGGCTCGTAGAAATCACCTACTCTGCCTTTAACACAGCACAGAAAAACACTCAATATACTCATAGGGCTTCTCGCACTGCACTTAACCCCGTTCTAAAGCACTGCTTTTAACCCTGGATAAAGGTACCTTTCACATCTGAAAACAGTGCTGGTGCCGCATTTTCGGTCGCATTGCTTTGGACCAGGGTTAGCAGCACAATTGTAGTTTGTTCAGTGTGAAACAGAGCGGTGTTTGTCGACAAGTGTTAATAATAGGGGTGTAACGGTACGCTAAAATTGTATTCGGTTCGGTACAGTGTCTTGGAGAGTTTGGTTCGGTTCATTCGGTTCGGTACAAAACAATAAGAACTTACATATTCTTTATTTTGAAAAGCTGCCAATACACAATAGAATTCTTGCATAAAATAAATAAAAGTGACACATTTGGGTGATATTTTAAATAAATTGCACTCTTTATTAAGAAAAACACATTTTTTTAAATAAAAAATGAAATACTGCAACTAGTTAGGATAGATAGGATAGATTAACCTATCCACATTTTCTGAAGAGAGCACAGATCTGGTTGCAGTGACTACCTCCAGCAGTAGAAAATGTTAGATGTGTTGCCTGCCCGATCTCCGTGGAACAATGTCGGCATACAACTTTACATTTATCCACTCGTCTATCCCCGTTATGTATTTTAACAGAGAAGCCAAAGTGTTCCCAAACAGGAGACCGTAGTGAGGTGGGAGGGTCTTCAAGCTCTAGCTTCTCTTTCGCTTTTGATATGATTCCATTTTCCTACTCGCACTCGTGCTCGTCACTCAATAGCGTCCGTGCGGAAACTCGCATAGGAACATTGTTCCGCTGTGCTTAATATCGCGCTGATAATACATTTATATCATTTAATAAAAATACAGAATACCGAAACGGTACGCAAGTGTACCGAACCGAACAAGCCGTACCGAAACGGTTCAATACGTACCGTGAACCGTTACACCCCTAGTTAATAAATAAATATGCCGGTAGTTTGTGTCAGTTGAAAATGCTGAATCCAGTCGAGGTCAGTAAATGTGGCCACTGGTGAGACCGATAATTCCCTAGATGACTAGAGACTGTAAACAATGACACTACTGTACAACTAAACACTAATCTCTTAAAAGACTAGTAAATGTTCTTCTTCTTTTGTCTTTTTTTTTCCATTTGCGCATCTCATGAAACTCCTAACAGCTGATGACCTACGCTGCAACATATTTAAAGCTGCAGCTGGTAACTGGAAATGTCGTGTTGCCTGCTGTACGTCCATTCAGAGACGCTTTAAATATGCAAATAAGAACATTAACCCAGGGTTTAGGTGAAACATCTGTTAGTGAATACCCAGAATTAACTGTACACTGCAGGTTTAATATAAGCAATGTGAAACGTGAATACAGATAACCCAGATATCTTGTTATCCAGGGATTACAAGTGTGAAAAACCCTGACGTATTTTGAAATCTGTGTTACCTGGCACCAGTATGTCCCCAAATCCCAAGAGAGAAAATGGCCGATCACATAAGACCAGAGGGGATGCATTTAGCCTGGGCACCTTTAGCACCATGGGAAGCTAAAGGAAAAAATTACAATAAAAATGTAAAACAAACCCAAAAGTTTGTGAAGTTGAATAAAGGCACCTTCTTACCTTCTCATGAGTGGAGGAATCCGAGGGTCCTGCTGCCACCTCCACCATGATACTTTCCCCACTCTACGTTAAATGAGAGACAGTACCATGCAAACAACATTAAATGTCTATTCAACATCATCTTATTAGTTAAAACCAAGAATAGCCCCAAACCTCAGTCAAGAGCGGTGTTATGAAAACAAAGAACACATCATAGATGAAGAGCACGACCAGCAGAAGTGTGCAGGCCTAAAGAAACAGATAGGAACCATGTCAATTCCACATCATAAGACATTAGCAGCCATCAACATTCGAAACTGACCTTAAAAGTGGGTAGCCGTATTGTTTTCAGCATGTAGAGACAGAATGCAATTCCTAAAGTGTCCTGAAGCATCCACGCCCACCTGGGAAGCAGAGTTGTCTCATCATATTCTACCTCTGAGTTAAAGAACTGGTTTTCACTGCTCTTACTGGTCTTCGTTGCGGAAAACTCCCCAAGTGACGCTGACTCCTACACAGAACGCTGAAAGGATCAACATTCGCACTTGTGGCCGCTTGTGACAGTACGGAAGGTTATTCTCGGGGATCCTGTCAATACACAAGGCATCCTTTAATAAAATAGCCACATCACAATCATCTAATTTTTCTCATGAGTGCTGCATTTTAACCTGCATTTTCCAAATGGTAATCTTCGGACGAAAGGCCACAGACAGCTGTACAAGCCGACAGCAGACGCCAGACAAAATGTGGCTATAGTCATGTACACTGAGAAGAAAATGATGTGGAGCAAACAAAATCAGTCAAGGAACTGCTGGAAAATACTAATAACTAATTAATAACATCCATTCTTTACCCAAGTAGTCATAGAAGAAATACAAGAGCACCAGCATGGAGCAGCACATGACCACAAACACACAGATCATGATGGGGGTGACGTCCACAGTCTCCTCGTCTTGTTTCTCAGCACCGTCGTCCCGCTTGTGCTTCATGTAACGTCTGCCGGCACACAGATTGATTGAACAGGTGTTCCAGCCACCTACTTTTATGCGCATTTTGGAATATCGCGTTAAAAAACTGGATGGAAATGTGTATGCGCATTTTAAAAAAACTGAGTAGGGTAAACTTTTAATCCAATAAGAAAAAATGTGCATAAACTACGATGAAAACGCATTTAACAAATAAATCCAGATGCAATGGCAATACGTTTTTCTGTCTCGGAAAAAAGGCGCAATGAGATGGACCGATTTCAAATGTTGATTTAGTCAAAGTGGTTCAGGATTTTCACCTCCCAGTTCCCAAAGAAGAGTCTCCTCCCTGCAAGAGCAAGATGACATGCGTATATACATTGTTTTTCGTGTTCTAAGACTAAAGTAAGTTATTATATACGAAAAAAAGGCCTTCTCCTAATGCAACAAGTCCCATTTTTCTTTTGATATTTGCCATCAGTTTATCAGAAAGTGAGGATTTTGCTCCCTTTGACTCGTTGGCTAGAAATTATGCTTTATTTGCAAATATTTTATGCGATATTCCAGTTTTGCACATGAATTTAATTTGCATTTTTAGATGGAAACGCGGCTAAAAGTGCACAATTTGTACTTTTTTATATCCCTGCTGCCAGCCCAGTACCCTCCAACAGCGACTGTGCCCACGGCCATCAGGAAAATGAGTACCATGTTGTAGTCCACAACCGGCTCATGTGGTGCATACATGGCCACCTCCTTTTTCTCTCCGAACATCTGGAGACGGAAACAATAGAGAACAGTATTCAATCGTTTATTAACAAATTGAATAACAAAAGTAGCCTTTGTCAAATGTTACCTTGCTGATGTCCAGCATGTCTTTATAGCTAAGCAAGGCCACTGGGATGCCGATCTCCTCATACTGAGACTTGTTGCCTGAGGGCGGAGTCTGAAGATATTTTAAAAATAGATTATTTAGCATTTGGAAATATTTCTGTGAAGACATCATGATTGGCGTTCCAGCCACTTACCAATCTTTCTTTGCTGACAATCAGAAGTCCCTTGGCACCATTGATCTGTGCCAGTCTGACCTTTTCATAGAAAGTGCAGTTTCCTCTCATGACCATTGGGATGGTGTTTGGGAAGCCCCCCTCAGGAACATCGGAGGGTGAGCAGAGCACTGAACTGGTGAGATCATAGGTCTGCAGTCGTGTCTGAAAGCAAAAAAAAAAGTGAATGAGTACAGTTTCAGATGATGCAAGGCTGTGCCACTCATTCGAAATCTAACAAACACTTGGGGGTTTGCACATGATGTCACTGTTCCTGGAAGTCACAGAGTGAGTGGCAAAAAGCCTATTCATCCACTGACAGTGAGCGCGAGTTTAATCCATATCAAAGCTACAAATGGAGGACAGCTGTTGTGCATTTGACAGCATGAACTAATTTCCAAAATAGTTCAGAAACACCATTCAACAGATTGCTGGTTTCCAAGGAATGTAGAAGGACATTAATTCATAGAAAAATGCTGAACCCATCATCATTTACCCCCCTCCCCCCTCTTTCCACCTGCTTCTCTTCCAGTCATGAAACTGTCCTGTTTATTGCATATAAAGGCAAAAATAACCTCAGTTGTAACTTAAGCCTAACATGATTTAAATGGGTTTAAACGTTTTTTTCTCCAAAAAAAGCACTCCAACAATAAATACACCCACTAGCTGTCTCCACGATGGTTGAAAGAGTTTTGTCAAAATTATTTAGAATGAAATTATTTGGTGGTGTTGTGAAAGACGTTCTGTTCACTCTCGGGAGTCTAAGTAGCACTGAGACCTCAGTGCAGCAAAAGAATCAGGCTTTCAATAATACAACAATTTTGTAACAGATACAGATTTTAAAACCACTTTATCAGAACCTTGTTCTGAAAGTTTCTTGAAATGTTCTTCACGCTTATGAGAAACAATCCTTTGCACTCGATAAAATCTTCTTGTGTTTTCTCCGTTTAACCAACTTGAAGTGTTAAACCCCTAAATACTTGGTCATTTTCAGATTTTATCATTCATTCATATGGGGAAATCTCTTGCATATCCCCTTTGATATTTTGCACAGCCTCAATGACTTCATACCCAAACCACCCTTTTCCTTGTAATTTAATGAAAAATGTGTGATTAGTGTGTTATTAGAAAGAAATCATGACTAACTGCTTTACTGAGGTCCTGAGGTAGTCGAGCCCACTGAGAGTTGAAGAAGATGCAGTAATCTTTGCCTCTGCTGTTTTCCCAATCACTGAAGTGTGCCATTCCATATTCTCCCAATACCTGCTATTCAGAACAGAAAGAGCAATTAGTTTATCAACAAGATTTTCATCCTGGCTGTGGAAAAAGAGACTAGCAACTATGAAAAGAACAGATATTTATCTGTACTAAGGTAAATTGATTAAGGTATGTCTATATGAAATATACGAATACTCTCGAATCTAGTCTACATTACCTTTACTTATTATCTTGGCTTGTATTCGTCTTTCACTTCTGGCACCACTAAATTCTGGGAAGTTGCTGAGAATACTGGGACATTTTCCATTGACTTAATGTGAGGTCAAACTTCAGACCACTCTTCTGGAGGTCATCAGTTTCAATAACATACCAATCACTGTGAAAAAGTATTTGAACCCTAATTTCAAGATGTTTAATGTTTAATAAAGATCATTGAGAATGAATAGCAAACACAACGAAAATTTCTTCAAGATGAAACATCACACAGAAAAGGAGGTTTGTTTATGTTAATCATAGTAACAAATTTAAAAAAACATTATGACCTCACTGAGATCCCTAGCAACAAAACCGTGTACCCTAGCACCCAAATTTTCTAAACTCTATTTGGTAAATGATAAAGACACGGGGGATGGTTTATATAATGTATATTGACAAAGTGAACATCATATTATGTCACTGACCCCTCCATAGCAACCAAACTTTTTACCATAGCATTAAACATAGACGAACGCTACTCTACCTACATTAACTTTTCATGTTTCATTAATTACTTTGTGTATGGTACTCAACTGTATGATATTTGCGTCATTACGGATGTATACCTCATGAATACATATACTTTTAACGTTAATTAAAAAAAAACAAGACATTTACCTTTGAGTGCAAGTTAAGTGAAAGGGGTAATCTAACAGTTTACAAGCTACAGGAGTTCGTGAAAGAAATTATTTTCAATAAACACAGTAATTGTTAGACGGATAGATAAAAAGCCTTGAGCTCTTTTGTTCGTTAACACTCGTGTCATTTTTCACCAGCGGAGAAATGAAGTCTGGCGCGCGGGCCCCTGCCATTCACAAACCCATCTGAACATTCCCAGTACACCGCAAGCTAACCTCTAGCACAATGTTCCCATGATCCGTCAGCAAAAGAAATTACACGGTACATAGAGATACATGTTATATGGCACAATTAAGTGAATGTGTGTATAGGAGTCTTTCAATTTCTTACCTTTCCTAAAAAAAGAGCTGCCCAAAGGAGACTTGACAAAAACCTCATGATGCCTGCTTGTTGTCGTCTCCCCCATTAGCACTGCCCTCTTTCGACAAATATCAGCTGTTAAAGAAGATCCCGCCCACGATGTGTAGAACGACGTTGATTGGCTAAAACTGCCAATGTCCGAATTTGAACTCATTCTATTGGGTGTAGCAATAGTCAATCAACTTGAGGTCACCCTTCACACCGCAAAAACCAAAACATTCTTTTTTGTGACAAGACCAAGCTTTAGCCAGATAGTATAAGGTGAAAATTTTTGAAGACCTTTCAAATGTGAAGACCAAATTAAATTGTGTCTGGATTAAAACAATTTAAACATAGCACATAGATTGCGATTTACTCACGACTAAATGCTCATATTTAACTTTCAAATCACGAATTTGGAGCAAATAGAGTAAAATGAAATGTAAAAGCATAACCTAATTTAAAACAACTATTGCATAGATTGTAACTTGTTTTTCGTTTCCATCATATGCATAGTCTCATAATATTAAGTTTCTAATAATCTAATAATAGAAGTAATATATATATATATATGTTAGATTTTATAGCAAATTTACAGGCTGCTGGAAATTTGAACACCCAACATAAATTTGGACGCCCAAATTGATTTTAGTACACGTTTGGATCTTAATTGTCGTCATAACCTCAAAGCAGAACAATAACATTTTATTTTATACTACTAATACTTAAAAAATACTGAGCAAAACATCTCCCATAGCTAAAAATCACAACTCTCATGGGACTTCAAGTTTCAATGTTCAGAGACAACTACTGGAAATGCCTCAACTGGAAGTGTGATTTATACTCTATACGCATTTATGCTTGTGCGAACATTCCATTATGCATTTTTTATCTTCTCAGCTGCCTAATGATGTTTAGGTGAGTTTTCCTCTGTGCTATACTGTGCTGCTGCTAAACCTAACACCTACTCATTAGAGCATTTATAAAAGGACATCAGCAGTTTTTGTGTACTTCCTTAACACTATCAGAAAATTCAGCTTTCACTGTGCCTTTGCTGTCCCAAGATAGATCTTCCTGAATGTGTACTCCTAAAAAGTGGAAATCAGGCACCGTTTCCACTCCATCCCCATTGATGTATAGTGGTGGAATGTCAAGACTTCTTCCTCTTAAAGACTATGATGACCTCCTTTGTTTTGGCAGAGTTAACGAGGAGATTGTTCTCCCCATACGACCCCTCCAACTGTACTAACCCATCCCTGTGAGTGGGGGAGCAGTGTTGGTATGTAAATTCCTGTTGGTATTTTTTTGTGAATTTGTATCTCTTTTTCACATTTCACTCTGTGAGAGTTTGCAGTTTGCATGCCTTTGTGTCCGAGAGAGAGAGAGACCACGCACAATCAGCCAATAAAACTGGACCTTCTTTAAGATCTAGAGTCATCTATTGGTTGCTGGCAGTATTATGTATACGCTCTCACTCCATTTGAGTGACATGGACATGATTTTAATAGCAGAAGTTTAATTTAAACCAACATTTAAATCTCTGTGTTTAGTGTTATTTAGATTTATTGTGTAGATTTTTGCCATTTTAGGATTACAATACATCTGTTACGTGTGCTATCTATAATTGCTTTGTTTTATATTTTGTAAATGACTTGAAGTTACTTTAGATTAAAATTTTGTGACTTGGACTTGCCCTGCCTTGATTTGAGATTTGACTTGACTTCCAAAGTAGTGACTTGGTCTCACCTCTGTCCAAGAGTAATGGAACCCCTGTCTGCTATAAATGTGGTTTGTCTGTATTCAGCTTCTCTCTCTCACTGAATTCAAATGGAAATATAATGATAACACTCACTTCTCTCATCCTGCAATCAATCATTCATTCATTCATTAATTCATTTTCTGCCGGTGTACACCCACCAGCGCACATTGGGTGAGAGGCAGGGGTACGCCTAGGACAGGTCACCAGTCCATCGCAGGGTGTCCTACAATCAAACATGAAAAAAAAATAAAAGATATCAGTTACTAATTTATCACGAGTCACTTTGTCACTAAAGGGTGATCGTAGAAATGCAACTTAATAAAGATGAATTTCTGAAATAAATACATTTAAATTCATTTCCAGATGTAAATGTTTGTTACACATAATTTGATTAATGAATCATTTAAAAATCCTCACATTTATTTATCCAAACTTTACACTTTTACATTTTCTATATTTTTAAAGCTTTGTTCCTAATGTAGCTATTTTTTCACCCTGTAAAAGAGTTATACAAGCCCAATCGGTTAGTTAAAAGAACAATCAATGTGTTCACACCTGAAAGGTACACGCAAACTGACATCATCCTGCAGTGGATCCTCAATGATGTCACTAAATAAGCCACGCCCCTTAGACGGGAGCAACCGGAAAATAGCTAGTGGCTGAGGAATGTGGCGACGTTAAGGTATGTAACGCACTCTCTGCTTTTATTAATTCTTTTCTTTTGTTATTACAGACAAACCTATGTCAAAACTGAAGTTTATTAAACTACATGAAGTAATCATTCGTTGTTTTGTTCGGAATGCTTTTTTCGCTGGAATTTTCATAAGATAGCCAGATGGCTCTCTGGATTTAACGTTAATTCTTGGATGACATTTGGTGGTTATTCTCGTGAAATGTGCTCATTTCCTATTAATTTTACAAGCGTTTTGGCTTTTTGTTAAAATGGAATTCAGAGCAGAGGTGAGCTCAACTCTGTTATTGTATCACCGTCTATTTCTGGTTTATATAGCAATTTGGTGTATTTTTAGTTTACTACAATTTTGAAATCTACACTTTTGAATGTCTGTGATAAAGAAAATGTTTTTATTAAGTCTGGCCACTCTGGATGATTGTTACTTTGATGAATGACGTAAGTTTGGAAAGAATGCCAAGATTCAGCACATGAAACTTCTCATTCCCATGTCATCTATCTACCAGCATGTGAAGTCCTTAGGTGCCCTACTGGCATTTCATTACCATGGCCGTATCTTTGTCTGATACTTGAAACCATGGTAAGAAACAAGCTCTAACAGCCCCCTTTTTGGTTATTTTCAGATTTCTTCACTTGAAGTCAGCAAACCATGGCTGGCTTCAGACAGGAGGATGTGGAGCTATACTATGAGATGGGAGAGGAGTTAGGAAGGTAAGAGTTGTCATTTTACTTTTAATGACACTAACTCACTAATGTTACAATTAAATATCGATGAGCAATCTACGGAGCCCCTGTGGTGGTAGGGGTAAATATTAGGGTAGGAGAATATATATTTTTCTAATGTTTTGGATTTTCTAAGATATTTGTATCTGTTTTGCGAGGGAACGTAACATTTAAAAGAGAATGCAATCTTTGCAAGCGAACGTAACTTTTGTGAAGGAACGTGATCAAGGTGAGGGAATGCAACCTTTACAAAGAAACACAAATGTGTTTTGTGATTTGTGAGGGAAGGCAATCTTTGAGAGAGAACGCAAGTTTTACAAGGCAATGCTAATTGTTCTGAGTGGGATCATAAAATATTTATTCATACAGAAAGTTAGCCTTTAGCAGTGGTGGCAAGAGTACTAAAAAACAGAGTTTTTAAAATGTAAAATTGCAGCCATCTAATCAATGAATTAAACATGTATAGAATTATATCATAAACAAAAACATAACTTATTGTATATACAACTGATATTAACTTATATTGTTTAATCCTCAAAGTCTCAGTTTGGTTTAGGTCAGGTCACTTTGGAGCTCGCAGCATTTCATTACACTCTGTCAGCCTGGAGGTGTGTTTGGGGTCATTGTCCTTTAGAAAAAGTGACATTTTGATTAGTGTACTTTTGGCTTTTTTTTTTTTTCATTTTGCCATTTTCTCATTAGTTGGAATGGAAGGGCAGTATCCAGGCAGAAAGAGAAGTAGGTAGAGAGAAGTTTAGGGTTGGAAAATGACTCCCTATACAACCGCATTTAAATGTTTCCCACACTGTCCACTATACTACAGGGGTTAGGGTTGAGACAAATGCAAATAATATTAGAGCCCTGCTATTAAAAAAATTCCCAACACAGTGATTTTGTCACGTGCAAACACAGAATCAAGCCTTGCCTTTATACCTTTAAATGGATGTGGAGGTTTCTGAGCTGCTGCAGAATGACATCACTGCTTCAAAATGCATTGACTCACTCTCGAGCCAGAGAACATCTGTTTTGGCGACGAAACTCCACTAGAAAATTCCACTTATATTGGATTCTAAAGTATAAGAAATGTATTTTTATATATCTATACGTCATATGTTAATTTGAATCAATTGTTCTTTTGAGGCTTGAAGGTTACCCTTTGATCTGCAGTCATGTTTAATAATATTAACAGTGCTTGCTTATTTGACATTTATGTGGTGATCTTGTTTTATTTAGTTTCATTTAATGTTGTCGGTATACACTACCAGTCAACAGTTTGCACACTTTTATTAAAATGTAGATTGCAGACATAACATCAGGTGATTAAACACGTATGGATTTCTGTCATAGACAAACAAATTAAAAATGGCTCTTAACTAATATTTTATATTCCTCAAAATATCTGTATTTGCTTTGATCCCTGCTTTGGGTACTATTTGCATTCTCAGGGATGTGTCTGCTGTTAAATTGTGATTTCTGAGTCTGATAAATGTATCTTTAAGACCAAACATAAGTAATTTATTTCTCCTGGGGTGCTCCTGTTTTATCACAGCACTTTATGGTTTTACAGCTGCACTTGTGGACATCAAAAGTTTAGCTAGCTGACTCTTATTTCTTAAAATAATTACGGCGTATCATTTCTCTTTACTTTGCTGATAGTTTCATGCCATAATATGTTCATATTCATTTTATTCACACCGTAGTATGGCATTTATTCCAATGGCATTACGCAACTGATTAACCAATCAAAAGAAGGCCATGAATGTCACAACGAACCATTTTTTTATAAAGCATTATATCATATAGCATCTAAAGTGAAAGGCTTTGCTCATGTAAACAGCTCAAGTCTTTATGAATATTAACATAGATCTCAATTAATCTTTTACCCCTATGAAATCCTTTCCTCTATTTCATTAACGTTCACCAGTGGTCAGTTTGCCATTGTGCGTAAATGCAAAGAGAGGAGCAGTGGAAGTGAATATGCAGCGAAGTTCATCAAGAAGAGACGGCTGTCCTCCAGCCGGCGAGGAGTTAGTCGAGAAGAGATTGAGCGAGAGGTGAACATCCTGCGAGAGATTCAGCACAGCAACATAATCACTCTGCACGACATCTTTGAGAACAAGACCGACGTGATCCTGATCCTGGAGCTGGTGTCTGGAGGCGAGCTCTTCGACTTCCTGGCTGAGAAAGAATCGTTGACTGAGGAGGAGGCCACACAGTTTCTTAAGCAGATTCTGGATGGTGTTCACTACCTCCATTCTAAACGCATCGCACACTTCGACTTGAAGGTGGTGTCTTAAGCTTTCCACTTACTAAACAATTGCGCAACAGTTGAAAATAAATATCATGGGAAATGATTTTTTTTTTTTAGCCCGAAAATATCATGCTGTTGGATAAAAATGTGCCAAATCCAAGAATCAAGTTGATCGATTTTGGGATTGCGCATCAGATAAAGGATGGAAATGAGTTTAAAAACATCTTTGGAACGCCGGAGTTTGTCGGTAGGGACTAATTTGATGTTTAGTTTTTTTTTTTCCCCCACATTAAGCCTTTCTTTAAAAATGGTTCCTTTTTTTAAAGCACCCGAAATTGTGAATTATGAGCCTCTGGGCCTGGAGGCAGATATGTGGTGAGTCTTCTGTGATCTTTTCATGTTCCCGATATTGTGATTCCTTTTACTTTTGATAAGAATAAACTGTAATTATTCTTTCCTGCAGGAGTATTGGAGTGATCACATACATACTGTAAGTGTTGAATTTTTACGTACTGTTTCCACACACTGGTGTCATTAACTTGACTTGCATTTGTTTGTTATGAATGGTTCTTAGCTTGAGCGGTGCTTCTCCGTTTCTTGGTGAGACCAAACAGGAAACACTTACCAACATTTCAGCGGTCAACTATGACTTTGATGAAGAGTACTTCAGCAACACGAGTGAGCTGGCCAAGGATTTCATCCGCAGACTGCTCGTCAAGGATCCCAAGTTAGTGAAACAAGCCATTGGCCTATTGATAATCATGTCCAAAGAATGTTTCTCAAGAATATTTTGTTTACCTTTTGTGATTTCCAGTTGTTGAGTAAAGACAATCCCGTAGAGCAGTATTTTCTAGCAGTGTGCTGTAGGAAATTCTACAATACATTTAGACCAGGCTGACCAATTAGATGACAAATGAACAAATTGTGATATATTATATTTTCAATTTTAAAATGTGCCTTGGTCCAAAAAAAGGGTTGTAAAAATTGTAGTGGGTATGCACGTCACCAGGAAGTCGTGGAGTGAGTGGAAAAAAAAAACTATTTATGTGCTAACACTAAAGCCTTCTACACACCGATCCGAAAAGAGGTTTGTACGATTCTCCGGATAGCTTCTCAGCAGGGTGGTCTTCCTCTGGGTGCACTGCTTTCTGCCTGAAAGTGCCGATTGCTGTACAACAGGGGCTTTCCACACAACACTCCACATTTAATCTTCCTGGCATTTGTCAAATAAATGCGTTCAGAACAAAAATCAGATGAAAAGTGAGAAAATCAGCCTGAAAGTGGGGGAAAGCTGTTGTAAGACTTCAGGGATACCATTCTACTGGCTGCCGCAATCCAAAGAAAGAAGAAGCAAATGGATTGCTGCAATTCGACGGTATAACAAAAATCCAGGAACTGAAACAGTTATTTTTGTTCACTATTTTCTTACCAGAATGTCCATAGAGGTCACATTAATGTTCCTGAGGAATCCCACTTTAAAATATAACAAGGCGTCAAGGCTTTTGTACACATTTCCTTTGTGTCCTCCCATTGTTAAAAACAAGAATATATAGGTGATTCCTTTTCTTTTTAAATCTTTAAGGGTGCCTTCACACTTCTAGTTTGTTGAACTTGGTCAGGAGAAACAACTGGTACATTGTTGCAATCGTCTGCTGATTTAGTTCTCATTCACACCGCACTTAGTTGGGTTGTTGCTTTCTCACCTGCCCAAACTAACCAAACTAAAGGGGGAAACAAACTCTAGTTTCAATGAATCATTTGGTAAACCGTGGGAATCAAAGTTGAGTGAAATTCTTTTTAACTTAAGCTTGTAATTATCAGAATAACTCTTTGTTCAATGTGTTTCCGTATTCAACATAGCCATTTTATGGCTTGTTTTGCCACTCTGTCTCAGCGAAGTGGACATAGCCTTGGGTTAATGTGACCTCAATGCATACAGTATGTGGAAGAGAGGTCTAACAGAGAGAGTAACTGTAAAAATTCCTTTTTTAATTTGTCATTGTGGACCATTGTATTTGAGGAAAGTGGGCATTGGTGTTCTAGTGGAAGAGGGCATGCATTAGAGGTAGACTGATTAATTGGCCAGCCAGATACATCACCAATTTTTTTCCTTTTCTTGAAAATTGATGTCTACCATCTTGATGTGAAAATGTAAATTTACAAATATATGAGGCTTGAAAAATCAGCCAATAGCTACCAAGATTTTCAAATATCATTATTTGCAAACCCATATCAGTCAACCTGTATGCTGGGACCTGGTTCAACTCGGACTCATGGTCGTCTCTCAAACCTCTCAATCTCAATTCTTTATGTTCCTGTCCAATACAGGCAAACAAATTAAAGACATGTTATCCTCTTTTAAATGTTGGCTATAAAACATGCAGCACTTTGAAAACGTCGTTTAGTTTACCGTAATTTCATACCATCTGCTGTAACTAATTAATGTATTATTGGTTGCTGGAAAAGGGCAAATATTTATATGTTTGCTCTTACCCTCAGGAAAAGAATGACCATTGAGGACAGTCTCCAGCATCCTTGGATCAAGGTTTGAAAGTTTTACCTTCTCCATTTTGAGTCCTTTTCGTAATTTGATCTGGGCGTAACTCTTTCTCCTCTCATCAGGTAATTAAGAGACGCAACGTTCGACCCGAAGAGAGTGAGCGGAAGACCGAGCGTAGGCGTCTGAAGACCACACGTTTGAAGGAGTACACCATCAAATCTCACTCCAGCATGCCTCCCAACAACACATACATCAACTTTGAGCGTTTCTCACTTGTCATGGAGGAAATTGGAGGAGCTGAGGACAGCCTCCGTGATCTGGAGAGGAACCAGCGCTCATGTAGGGAGGACGTGGCTGCACTTCTCTCCATCTATGAGGAGAAAGAAAGCTGGTACAAGGAGGAGAACGAAACAATTGCTGCAGATCTCAGTCAGATCCGCCAGGAGCTCCAGAGAACACAAACCCTACGTAGACAGAGCCAAGAAGAGGCCCGTGCTGCAACTCTCGCAGCTAATGGCCTCAAACGCAGACTGGGCCGACTGGAGAACCGCTACGAGGTCCTGGCAGAGCAGATAGGATCAGAGGTGCGCTGGGTGGAGGAACTGGTGCGGTCCATTGCAGCGGAAAACCATAGTCTTAGCACCAGCATGGCTTGAACTTCTCTGCCTGATTTCCTTGCTAGGTGTTATTAGGGCTAAGCTTTGCGAGAAGCTTCATGATGGCCATTAGGGTCCAAGCCAAGCAAGCAGCTTGCAGTTGCTTCATATAATGGTGAGCATGAATGTCTGGCCTGGACAATGTAGTATCTTTGTCACACCGCAAATCTCTCACCACCTCAGAGTAATGTTTGCTGCTTTTGTAGATAAAAGCTTTTTTTTTTAAACTTAAATAACAAGGCCGAGTAATCAGAAGAGGCCTTTAAAGAATTGAAAGCTGCTCTGCATATTTGCTTTTTAAGGCATTAGCTTTTATAAGATGTAAAGTTCTCATGAATTACTGCGTAGTTTAAAGCTTCTATTTTAGCAAATATGGAGGTTAAACTTGAGGGATCATTCGCCTTTAAACACTAATGACCCTATCTTTCTTTATCAAACAATTCATTCAGGTTTGGAGATATGAGGGTACACTCAAAGACTGAACTTGTATTTTTACATCGTGTTTTTTTTACTCAAACCATACTCTTGAACATTCCATTGTTTGTATTCAACTCTCTTTTAGAATGCTCATACTCTTATCTTTTTGGCTCACTGTACTATTTTCATGCGTGTATTGTTTTATCTTTAAGATTATATAAATGAGCAATCCATTTAAATAAAAGAACCGAAGAAAATTTCATGTGCAATTGCTTATTTTGCCTGTTGCTTGAGGTGTGCGTTTGGGGGTGAGACGATTCAGGCCCGGTATTTTATCAGCCATTTCTTTCTGTACTGAGAAAATCGGCTCATCATCTTTGACAATTTCAATCATTTACATATTAAACTGTACCGCAAACTGTTTGGACATACATGGGTTTGCTATAACTTTCAGACTGGTACTACTAAAGAATTCTGGGAAATTGCTGCGAACCTCAGAGAAACTTCAAACAGACCACACATTTGCAGGTTACCAGTTTGTGCAAGAACATACCAAGCTTGTGCGAAAGTATCTGTAAATAAAAAAAGATTTTTTTTAGTCAGTCAGTGGTAAGACAGTGAAAAGAAGACTCTGTCAAAACGTTTGAAATTACATTGAACTTTGCGAGTATCTACCCAGCTCGTTCCTAAAAATAGGTTAAAAATCTGGATGAAGCATTGTATTTCTCATTTAAACAGATAATTATGGCATTTTTAGAACTTATTTTGTGTAATTTATATAAGATTGTCATTTTTGTAACTTTATTATGTTGTTGTTAATATTATTGTGTTTAAATTATATAATTCAATGAAAATATTAATATGTGTGACAGCAATGCTTCACCATATTGAAGATGAATGACCAGATAGTGGTGGAAAAAGAGGTATAATGTAAGGAAAAAATACATAATTTGCTCAAATTTGAAACAAAGATCTTTGAAGAATCCCCAGAGTTATTATACAAATTATTATCATCACTTCATTATGCAAGCAGTGTTTTTATGGCTGCTGCAGTTCTCCTGGAGTCAAAGTGTGTGAGTCTGCACAGCGATGAGCTCCAGATGAATGCATGCATTGCTGCTCGTGAAGCTGCAGAGATCCAGCGTACGGCTGCGTACAGTCAGTGGAGAGCCTGCAGGGCCATAAGTGACCACCTCGGTAAACAACTGTGAGTGAGAGTGCAAGCTTGTGACTTTCCAAATGTTCTACTTCTCCCCTTAGCCCTTCTCCTATGCCTACAATCTAAGAGTAAGATAAGACGATGAATTGGGAGTTCCCTACAAAGCTATATTTTTCACCCAAATGGTTGTGAAGAATCAGCAAATTATAGTTTTTAAACAAAAATTTGACATGCCATACTAGAGTCTTTGGAAGGGTTCATGTTGATTATACTGGCATGTAAATGTAGCCATTTTTACGATTTAAATTAGGTGTAATGACCTATATATGGACATATGACATTAAACCTAACATAGAAATGTGTTTTTTGTAATTTTAAAACTTTTCGAAATTGCAAAATTCCTTACATCTATGAGTCTTTCTGGTTGTCCTGGCAACCATCTTACCTTTTTGTATTTGAAGTCTACCTGTGGACTTCCCTTGAAATGTACAGTTATACAGCCTTTTATTGTAGCCCTTCTTCTAAATTTGAAAAAGATTTGGGACACCCCTTCACCTCACATGAACATGCAAAATGGAGGCATAGGGCTATGGAGTGGAAAGGGAACTCATTGTTACTGACATAATCACAAATGTTTTCTTTTTTAATTCTATTACAAGGACAAGTGCAAGATTAAAAAACATGGCTGAAGAAAATGATGCAGCTACTGTCACATCACATCTGTTTTTGTCGAGGACAGAAAACATTAAAATTAAATACATAGCTATCATTAAAATTAAAAACTCCATTAATTTTTGTAGTGCAATTCAATAAATACATATGTGATTAAATCTGTTCTTATTAAAATAGTGGGGCACTTTCAGTGGGTGGGGCATGTCTCGGAACCTGGAGTCAGCCTCTAGCAGTCAGTCGACTCAAAAAAAAAAGAAAAAACAAAATAAAATCATTATTTAAATAAAACAATTATGTATTCATGTATTCTAAAACATTTCCTGTTATACATCAATACAACAAGAAAAAGTTGTTCATTTAAATTAAGAAGTACTAGCAAGCTTGTCTGTAATAATGGTCCTCGTTTTTATCCTGTTTCATAAATCCTTCTATAATGGTAAATCCAGAAATAAATTTTGTATTATATTAAGTGAAAAACGGTTTAATACTCTAATAATAAGTAACATTGTTATTATGTCGTGTTTGTTTATTATTATGTCTTGCACTTGTGGACTTTAAAAAAGCTAATGTTATAACGAAGAGGAAAAAGGGAAGTAACTTTGGAGAGTGTTTCGCTAGTTCGTCTTTCCTGATTAACCGTCATGAGCAAAACAGCTGCAAAACACGACCAATAAGTAAGTAATAAGATACTATTTCCACACACCGATTTAATAATTACTTCACTTATGATGTGTATTAAATAACGTTTTTTTCCATTTCTGGCTAATTTCACAGTGTTTTTTCCTGGTAGAAGCTAATGCTAACAACGTTAGCACTGAATGTAAACAAATGAAACAATTGCTCCACGTCCTATTTTTGTCAGTTTTCAATCAGTTTTTCAACATCGAAATCCTAAAAGAGTCGTTTGTGTAAATGTTTCGGTTATTTTGCTGTTTTTTTGGACTGCTCTTACTAAACAGTTTTCGCCAGCAACTTGCCCTCTACACGTTTAGCATTCTCCTAGATTTAAACCCTTAAACTGGCTTAACAATGCCGAAAACTAAAATGGTATAAAGCAAACATCAAGCTTTATTTTGCATGCCAATACATTTTTATATACCGTAATTTCGTTCTTCTATTCGAGGTCTGTTTTTTTTTGTTTGGGTTTATGCTTGTCATTTTCCACGACTTACAAATAAATCGTGTGTTTCTTTGCAGCCAAGTATAATGAAATCAACCAGGGGTGTGGCAGCTTGCTGGCAAATTGATGCATTTAGCGATGGATTCCTCTGAAAAGTTTTCTTTAAATCTCAGAAGGAATCCTCGCAGGAATTGTCGCATCTCTCCTGAAGACTCTGCAGAATTTAACTTTGTTTCGGGTGACAAAGCTTCTGTCTTGCACACCAATGCACTACTCCATGATCTGAATCTTGCAGAATCTTATGGACAGTGTTCAACTGGGGACAATAAAGATAAGCAAGAGACAAGAAATGGCATTTGTCTGGAAATATCTTCAAAAAAGGAACCAGAAGGACTGGTTCCATTGATAAAACCCCACCATACATTAACAACATTAAGAATGAAAAGAAAAAGGAAAAACAATAAACCCACTAAGAAAAAAGCAGATGCAAGGAAAGCTGCTTCAGATGGATTCGACACAAGTTTAAGCTCTCCAAACATAAAAGGAACACGTTTGCGCCAGTCTAAGAGGTCTCAAAGCCGTCAGACCACTCCAGATTTTTCCACAGTTACTCAAAATCAGGAGCTTTTTCCCTGTCACGCTAACAGAAAACTTACCCCGAAACGGAGTGGGATCAGATCCATCCCTCTCCTCAGCTCCACCCCAAAATATAACCGCCAGCCGTTGTCCCCAGAAAAATCTGAGGACAGTGTCAGGCATCCCAACTCTTCAAAGGTTGGTATGACCAAATCCTTATAGTTCTCTCTTAATGTTTGTATTGCATTTAACATTGATGCGGTACTCTATTAAGACCCCTCCTACAGGCAGCACTACTTCAAGACCATTAAGAGCAAGAATACGGTCAAAACAAAATGTCCAGGAAAGCCCCAGTACCTCCCAACCAGTGAAACGGCGAAGGAAAACCACATTGGTTCCTGTTGAGTCTCCTCAAGAAGAGCCGTCTGAAGAGAGCCAGACTCCATGTTAGCCTCATCTTAAATCCATCAAGCCAGATTTAATACACCACATGTAGAGCTTTAAAAGTATTTTAATATTAAATCATCAGTTTTAAAAATGTATCAGTTCTTTTTTATCACAGGTGAAACGTCCTCTGATCTATCCATTGAATTGAGTCAGCGAGAGGCAACTCTTTCTCTCTTTCTTGAGGAAGAGGAGGAAGATGAAGAGGAGCTACCAAGCTTTCTGTGGCAAGAAATTAAACGTAAAGATCCATAAATGTTACTTTTTTTACATAGTTAGCATAGCATAAGCACATGAATTGTGTTTTTTTTTACTTCCAGGGCCATTGTCATTCACAGAAGGACTGTGTGTGTGGTGTAAGCTGAGGAAATATCCATACTGGCCTGCAGTGGTGAGTCAAGTGCATTCTGAAAGCACTGGTTTAGTTTTGTGAGGGAATCTTGGGTGTTATGCCAAAATCAACAAAACTGAAATGATAAATAAATTGTTTCTCATCTCTTCTGTGCCATCAGGTGAAGTTAAAAGAAAGCATCAGAGCCCTATATGGGATTTCTTTGAATCTGAATTAAAAAGCAAATTGTACAAACACAAATGTACGATGCAGGAGACATGCCATGACATGAGTAACATTTCGGAGTGGGTACACTCATTTACGGTGCTTGTATAGGGATGCTACATTTCTAAGAATTCTGAGATGCTAAGAATTCCAATTACAGATATCTACAGCTTTTATTTGACTGGTAATAAACGACTTATATTTGAAATCTTTAAACATAATTTGCACTAGTCACAGGAAGTGTGAACAAGTATATATGAACTAAAACAAGTATATAAAAAAAACAAAGCACTGCGACAACTAAAACAATCAGCCATAGTTTAAAAACTGAATTATAAAGAGTACCAATAAACTCAAGTTAAACTAAAATGAAGAATCCAAAGCTGTTTTAACCTTGCTACATGTCAGTTTCAAAACTTTAATGACTAAGAGAGGAGTGGAACAAAATCCCTCTTGAGATGTTTGGAATCTGGTACCAACTACAAGAAACCACTGACTTCTGCGATTGCCAACAAGGTTATGCATCAAAACAAGTCATGATTTGAGCAGGGGTCAAAAATCTTTTTACACAAAAAGTGCAAAATGTTTCTATTAACTTTTTTTTCTTGTGCATTTTTCTGGATCTTTTGTTATTCTTTCTCTTACTTTCGTAATAATGCGTATAATGCTATAATTTTCCTTCACTGGTATTGCTTGATTTAGCTATGTGGTTTGGACTACTAATGTGTTCATTTTTGTTGCAGATTAAAAGTGTGAATCAAAAGAGCAAAAAAGCCAGTATTGTATTTATTGACACTTTTCTGAACGATCAAAAGCGGACCATAAAAGGGTAAGAGTTCTTTCAGAATTAGTCCCCCAATTAAAAAATGAGATTAAACCTAACGTCTTACTTTTGTGTTTCCCTCCAGAATTTCGGTATCCCTACGAAATTTGAAACATTTTGATTGTGAAGAGTTCTCAAATTTAGTGGTAGAGTGACATTCTTTAAAAACATGTTCTTCCATCAATAGAAAACATATTGAATTTAATTTGTTTTATAGGAATTGGCAAAAGAGAAGTATGGCAGTTCTATTACCTGGTCTCTGGACCTTATATCAGACTATCAAATCCGCCTCGGTATTTCTTTAGATTTGTTTGTTTGTCTTCATTCAAAGTTGAATGCTTTTTTTAGACATTGTTTTCTAATTTAATGTGTTTTTTTTTGTTCTGGCAGGATGTGGATCTTTCTCTGGAACCTTCATTGATTTTTATGCTGCAGACATTAGTAGGTTTCCTTCATAATTTATCAAATAAATACTTGAATAAGTTGAAAGTAGATGGTTGATCTCCAGGATTTCGGAAGAAATATAACAAATATCTTTGATGTAGTCTGATTTAGGCCATCCTGCATGAACTAAAATTCTCAATGATTACAGGTTTACCCGTACGAAAGAACCTCTCAGAGGGGAAGTCTTTGCTGACTTTCCCCGGTCAGGAGATTCTGGCAGAGCTGTCAGATGTTCAAACTGAGGATGTGGTTGAAGAAAAGCACCACGAGGTACTCTCCAAGAAAATACTGCCAGACCGAACCAAGGCGGCCCGAACCCATGCCAACAAAAAACTGGTGGATTTCATAATTAAGAAAAAAGTGGAACGCCACCTACTGGTACAATCTGTGTTTTATATTTCAGTCATTGAGTAGCAACAACATGGGGACAGATGTTCCCTCTCGTGCTTGCAGGGGATCTTAAGTGGCCGCGAGTCATCAAAATGGATGCAAGCTTTCCTGAAGCCTTTCCAGAGAGTAGCTTGTCCTGTCTACCTTGAAGATGAGGAGCAGGTTGATCAGGTGTTTCAGTATCTGGACAAACTCTGCAAGAATTCTGAGAACAGCTGCGCGGACCTCTTGCAGGGAGACCGCATCCGCCTGATTCTAGACGTGCTCCTACCTGAGGTACTTTATCCTTTACCCAAATCTACATTTATTTAAATGAAAAAGCTTCTTAATTGGAATTAGCTGCCAAAAAACATTAGTTAGTTTTTTTTTTTTATAATAATTCTATGAGCAGGTTACATGATAAAGGTTTTGAAAGTTTCACATCTGATCGAACAAGTGGTGCCAACAAAAAAGTTTCACTGTCATATTTGATCTGTCTTTCGCAAGGAGAACGAACAATGAAAGTGAAACTCGGTGAAACTTTGTACAGAAAACTAGGAAAGAAACAGTTCGCCACAAACCTTCTTTTATCCACATTTTTGTCACCTCTCGACAACCATGAAAACATTTAAATCTGGTAAAGAAATGCGTCCACATGAGTAAATTTGACGGGCCTGCACAAAGCCCAGACTTGAATCCAACAGAAAAGCTGTGGGGCACACTTAAGTGCAGAGTTTGTGCCAGAAGTCCAACCAATGTAGAAGAACCGTAGAGATCTTCTCAGGAAGAATGGGGTGTTATTCCTCAGAACTGCAGCAAATGGATTCATTATTGACTTTCAACATAAGGGGATTATTTGTTTTTTTTTTATTGTTGGCTAGTAGGGATATAACAATATATCGCAATACAAAATTGTGACAGTGTCATCGTGGAGCTACTGCGAGCTATCATCTAGGAGCTGGAGTGTATTTGCTTTTTTAAGTGATTGTTTTTCTAGTCACTTCTGAAACTTCTTTACCTTCTTTTTGGTTAAGGTAATGTTTACTAGGAGACAATTATCCGCTACTCAGATTTTATTTGAGAAAGATTATAAAATCAGCTCTCTTCATCTATCAGAGTAAAAAACATGACCTAATGCAAACATTAACACTGCCCCCTAGTGGTTGGATAGCATCAAATGCATAGAAATCAAACTAGACCCAAGCCTTCTTAGCTTTGTGGTCTCAAAACGATTTTTATTTCTTTATCCAATGATGGCTCTTTATGTAAACATTTTCAATGGTTGGTTAAAAATAGAGTACACAGAGCAGTTCCTCACTGAATGGTTCTGTTTTTTAAGGCCATTGTCTATGCCATCGCTGGAGTCCACAATCTTTCCCTAGAGAGGGCAGAGGAGAAGTATCGCAGAGGACCTTGTTTCAGTAACAGGTAAAGTTTTTTTAAGCACACCCTGCAAAACTCAGTTCAGCATTTGTTTAAAATCTGCTTTCTTTGCGGTTTAGAGAGAGACAGGAGTTCGACATGATGATCGAAGAGCAGATGAAGCTCAAGCAAATCCCACCACCTCAAAGCTAATGAGTAATCATGAATTTGCTATTATTCTTTTAATTTCCTGGGTAAATAGTGAATGAAGTCAATCATGGTATTTGATTAAATGGCTTTTTAAGTAAATATGTCATTAAGAGTACAGTTTCTTGTATTTTCGTACTAATGTGCCTTTTTGGGGACAGCTCATACAATGGAGTTTTTCATTGAATTTGTATGAATCTTTTTAAGTTTGGGGCCTTTTTGAGCATTTTTTTCTACTTTACTTTTTTTTTCAAGCATTTTTGTGGGTAATGCTTGATATTAAAAATTTTTAATTACATCTCACAGACCCCAAATCCTTGCCATTAGTGCCATCTAGTGGTGAAAGGAAGAGATAACTGTTGGAATTACAATACCTGTGATATGGCTTTTGCTTTTCAAAATTCTGGCACAATGGCAAAAAAAGCTTGGAGCTCTTTTACACAGTTTTAACTTTACCTTTATTTTGGGGGTATTTATGTTTTGTTTCAAAACCTTAGTTGTTATAAAACACAAAAAAAAACGGTTTGTTTTTGCAGTGAAAAAAAATTACAAAAACTGTATTTTTTTGTTTGTAAATAAAAAGAAGATGGGGTTGTACTAAAGAAATGATATCAAGCTTTGCCACAAAAAAAGGTTTAAAGGTAATTTATTAAAGTAAATTGTAAAGTAGTAAAAAACACTCAAAGGCCCCGGACTTCTAAGGTTTAATCACTATGACAATTCCACTAAATAAATCACCATGTTGATCACCAAAAAAACTTTGTTGGCATAATTTATCCTACTTTTGTGCAAATGATAATGGGCTTGTTTCGGATGGAATAGTTGCCAAATATTTCAGTGTGGCTCCAAAGTAGAAATTCTACTTGGAACATCTAAATGTACACATAAAGCACATGTATTGCATACAGTTTGTAGCAGGATTTAATGATGTGACCTAATGTTTATATGTTTATCTGTAAATTAATTGTATTTTTTTAAAAATTAGCATCTCCATAAATACTTTTTTCTTACTCCTTTCCTTTAATTCTTTTAACCATAATGTATCACATCTTGTTGCACATCACACAACTATTTTTTTATTTTATTTTAAATGCAATGTTAAATATAAAATAATAATAAACAGTTTTTTTTACAATTGAACTCTATGTAAAGAACATCAAAGTACCAGAACCAGACGTGTCTCCCGAATCATGTCGGCTTCAGGAAGCTGCCTAACATTGTTTTTTAAGAGCACAGATGTTTGCGCAGATCTTGAGAGCAGGTCCCAGTTTGATGTTCATGGTGCTCCGGAGGTGTTCCTCGGTCAGCAGCAGCAATGCCTGGCCATCAATCTCCTGAGATACAAACTGCTGAGCCACATCACCACAACCTGAAACCCAGACAAACAGAGATCACTGGCTATTTGCAAAAGCAGACACGCCACACAGCAGGTGAACACTCTGCAGAAGTCATGTGATGTTTATTGCATACTAGCTGTTCATTATTGTTAAGACAGAAGTTAATACTTAAACTTTGCCCATCCCAATTTTCCCAAAGTAAAATGTAAAACACTGCCCCCTCTGGCATAAAAAAGTGTGCCGTGAGAACGTTATTCAGACAAATTAATGTATTGCTGACCAGATCCTCGATTGTTTGTTAGTGGAACACTTTACTCTTTACATTCGGTACAGAAAAGAAGGATCTACTCAGCATTCCAGATAGCGAGGTCAGGAAATTTGGTCCTGGAAGGCTGGTGTTATATCTAAAATATAAGATATCCTATTGTTTTGAGATAGAACAGGATGTTACATCACAAACAGGAAGCTGAAGGACGCTCTTTATCTTTCCTGCTTTGAATCCCCTCATCTTCTCTTTTACCTCGATGCAGTTTTGTTAGCTGTTAGCAACTTCAGTGTGTAAAGCTAAAAGAAGCAGCAATTTCTATAATACCTTCTTAAACCTGGCTTCCAGAGTCTTTTATAATGGGTATGATAAATATTCCCAGAGTCCCCTAAAATGGCAAATTAAGATCTTACTAGGTCAACTTGAAACCTCTAGGCAAGTGTGTTTTGACGATTGGAGCTAAACTCTGCTTGGACACCACCATCCATGACTAATTTTGGTGACCCCTGGTATAGTATGAGATAGAGTGGGCCTCTTAACCTGGTAGAGAGCAGATGAAGGAGCACACTTGATCCACGCTCCACTTTGAAGGACTGGAGAGGTGAGGGGCATGAGACCTGATCTTATGGTCTTCTTCATCAGCTTTCTGTGTTGTCAGCGTGGCTGGTGGTGGATCACTTTCTAGCTGCTCTCTTTCCTTCCATGTTGAGCTGGGCATCATGTCACTGGCACATTGGGTATCTTGGTTCTGCTAAGGAATTAATGTGTTGTTTCTCCATGTACTGAGGAAATTGAAAAAGGTGGTTGATATTTGCTGGATCCACTGACCGTTTTAGGGTGGTGTTCACTCTCACAGCTATAAACACATCTGTATGGTCTCCTCTGCTTTCCAATGGGCTTTGGCGGTGAACGGAACTCCTTTTTTGCTCGCAGCAGGTTTCGGGACCTTTTCTTGTTTTTGTATCTATAACTTTAAATAAGAAGTGTTGGAATATGATATGAGTACACCCCTACAACTTTGTCTGAAAACCTTTGATTTATGAAATTCTTTTTTCCCAACAAATTCATTCAAGACCCTGTTGCAAATATGAGTACGCCCCAATTTTAGTCTAAGGGGAAAGCCACACTTAAGACTTACGTAATTATAATTAACAGGCATTCAACCACAGGTCAGTCTAATGGTTTATTTAAGGTGTCCAGCAGACAGTTGGCTATTACTTAATCAAAAAGCCCTTCCCATGTCATGTTATCAGCTACGACTCCCCATGGAAGAAAAATGTCACAAAATCTGAGAAAGGAAATAATGTCTTTACACTAAAAGGTGAGAGTTACAAGAAGATCAGATGGTATCATGAACTTAACTCTAGTATGTCTCCTGATCTGAACCCAATGGAACGCCTGTGGGTAATTTCGAAGTGACACGTTGAGCATCACTCTCCATCCATCCATCCATCATTTCGGCAACAACCAATTTGAGTAAAACTGAAGATTTTGTGATCTAAGTAAACTATTCGCCTTAGTTTCATGTTGTGACAAGTTTGAAAAATAGTTCTGTATAAAGGGGGTGTAGTCACGCTAAGCACTACAGAATGAAAATAACACATATCCACCTTTTGATGCACATCATTGAGCAAAAGTGTTTGGATTGGATGAAGGCGTGAGACAAGCCTCTGTTTCCACAGAACTCACATCTGTGTCCGCCGGACATCTTTACATCTCTATGTTCTGAAAGCAAAAATTACAAGCTAGTTATAATAGTTGTATCCATTATTATTGTTATATCCAGTTTTCATTGAAAATGACAAAGGATTAGGTTTTTGTAAAGTCTATACATTTGAACAAAGTTAACTTTCTGAATAGAAAATGCTATTTGTCATGTTCCTATAGAATGTCTGTCAGTCCGAGCAGACTGCCTGTGATGTCACTAGTGGTGTAAAGTAACTAATTAAAAATGTGTAAATTACTGTAAAAGAGTAGTTTTTCTCAGAAATTTTAAATTTGTTAGTAGATTTAAAAATGTATACTTTTACTTGAGTACATTTCTGGTTGTGTATCTGTATTTTACTACTTTTCCTCAACCATCCTTAACTACTTAATTATAATTTTTTATGTATTTTTCCTACAGTGATTGACACCTATCTCTTGTCTTCAGATAAAAATAAATAAATAAGATCTAGCAAATGTAACCAATCCAAAACCTTAACATCAATACAACCAGTAGAAAATAGAAATAATTTTACAAGAACAGCTTCTTTATTTTCTTTTACTGTTTCAATTGCCCCCATCTCTCGCCCAATGTGTGCTGGAGATGGGCACCAGCAGACCCCCGTGACCCTGAAAGGGAATAAGCGGGTTTGAAAATGAAAGAATGAATGAATTATGTGGCAGTTACTTTTTAACTTTTCTGTCTTTTTACTATTTTACGATCTCTGTCACATTTTCTCTCGTTCTCTCTATTTCGCTCTGGCGTCTCTCTTTTTTTTCTGCCTTTCTCTTTTGTATTACTTTCTCTTTGCATTCTCTTTCTCTCCCTCTCTTTACTTTCTCTCTCTTCTCTCATTCTCCTGTATTTATATCTTTTGTTCTCTCACTCTCTTCTATTTCTGATCTAGTCTCTTTTTCCTCTCATTTTCTCTACATGCTATGGCTCTGTCTCTTTTTTCATGTTCTCCTTTTTTATCTGTTCTTTTACTTCCTCACTTTTTTCCTGCTTTTTCTATCTTGCTTAGAACCCTTAAGAAAATGGCACTCACTACTCGAGTAGTTTTAGAAGAGCTACTTTTTACTTTGTACTTTGAGGCATTCTAAGATTGAGGCGTACCTTTACTCTACCTTCTCTACTTTTTTGCCTTTTACTTGAGTATCATATTTAGTACTTTTTACACCACTGCATGTCACCCAATGGTTTCCTTACAAGAATTTTAAAAAAAGCACTTTAACCTGAACATGGATCTACATGGATCTTTTGTAAGCAGTCGGTCGATTCATTTACATTTCAGTCTCTAGGGCACACATTGAAACAGTTGGTCCAACCGAAGCCTACCATTTTTCGTTTCAGAATCACTGAAATCATTTGAATGAGTCCTGTCCACACGGTCTGATTTTTCATCCCCGTCTTCTCCCAGGGTGGCCTCCAGGTTCATCTTCAAAGAAGCTTTTCTCACCTGATTAACAAGACCAGCATATCAGTACCAAAAACTGCTTTAAGGACCGGGTATAACATTTCTGGGAGCCAATGTTAACATTTGAAATTACCATAACCAACTTGCCCCTACACCAAAATGGTCTATCTTTGTGTTCTTTTATCAACATGTCGGAATATGCAGTGCCTCTAAAATTTCGTCCTGGCCTGGTTTCAACTGAGCATCTTTATGAAACCACTGGACATACCGAGAAAGGTTCCAGGCCCTCGTGTATGACGAAACCCTCAATGAGGTGCGTGAGGATGTGAGGTTTACTGAAGGGCTTTGAATGCTGAAGCATAGGGGGTTGGTCTGGCTCATCTATCAAGAGAAATGAGGTGAAGACCAATATCTGAAAATCACTGTTGGAAGCTTTAAGCAAATTCAGACCAGAGAAATAGCAGATCTATGAAAGTATATAGGGACATTTTCAGGGTTTTGTAAAAGAAGATACCACGGTTTTCTGGATGAGCTGTATCATCAGAGCTTCTCGGTTGTTGGTCATCTGAGGATGGGGTTGGTGGTCTACTTCGCTCCTGAAACACATGCACTAAATCATTCCCCATGGGTTTACTCTCCTTAACCAACGACGTCACCTGCGATACAATCCACTATACGCCTGGCTATACTTGAAAAAATATACCTTTAGTGCACATTTTAGAATACTTTCATCAAAGCTTCAGTCTGCGTAAGCAGTTAGTTGTACCTTTAAGTCCACAGCCACTGTCTTGAAGGCCACCCGAGCTTCTTTTTTGGTGACTGGAACTTCTTCCTTAGACCCCAGCACTGTCTGGCCCGAGCGTACAGATGTCTTCATCAACTTAGGAAGTGCCAGGGTAAGTGGCGGGGGGCAAGACAGAGGGGTATGCTGTGAAACCGGCTCCAGGACTTGGCCGAGATAAAGAGGTGGAGGATTAGGAAGCGCTGCTCGAGGAACTATTTGACAGGTTGACTGATTGGCAGGTTGATTTGACTTTGTAGATGAAGACACTGAGAGGAGCTGAGTGCATGTGGTTAGAGAAGGTCCTTCCAAGGTGATGAGCTGCTGAGAGGCCCAAGGAGCTGAGGAGCAATCAGGATTTTGTGGGACCAGAGAATGAGTCTGATCTGATGTGAATGGCACTGTAGAAACATACAGGAAAGCAATCACATACTTGGAATGTACTTGAATTGAAACTTGCACGTTGGATATGAAACATTGTTAAGTGAAGAAAGCTTAAAAAAGAGGCTATGTACACTTTGAAAAATGAAACAATTTGAAAAACAGACGGAAAGGGATTTGTGACTTACTGGTTGTTTGAGCAGATGATGGATGAGTGACCGTGATCAATAGGGACTCGCTTCTAGAAGACTTTCCCAGATTCAGGTTCATCTTTGTAGATTTGAGAGGGCAAATTGACATTTTTGGAGGGGGGGTCTGCAGTGTCTGGCCTCGAAGAGAAGGTTTGATATTCTGTGAAAAATTGAAAACCTCTGGATGAGTGGAAACAGACACATTTTCAACCGTAGCCAGCCTGAAACGCTCTGAGCATCGCTAATTGTGATTGTGCTTTTAATATGCATTACAAAGAGAATACTTTAAGACACCCAAACAAAATGACATCACCATCAGCAGTTGCAGAGTGAAAAGCTTGGGTGCAGTCATTAAAAGTCAGGCCTGTTTCTCTGTTGAACCAAAGCAACCACTCATCAACTGCGGTTCATGTCTCCTGACTCTCCATGAATGCTTCCTGTCACCTTGGATCACCCATTTTCTCCAGTGCTCTTGCTGTTGTCTCTTCGGGTATCATATATCACATGTATCTGCTCCTGTGGAATACTCCAGTTTATATCTCACTAACTACTCTCCTCGTCTCCGATTTTGGTCTCTGAAGACACTGTGGGTTCCGTTGTTCTCTTAAAGAGACATTTGCCTTCTGTACTGCTGTGAATAAACCTGTATATAATTCCTAATCGTGTTCCCCTTCATCTTCCTTCCAGCCATTGTGACACACATAGAATGTAAATGCAATATAAATACTGGAGTGTACATTTATGTTTAAATTTCTTCTTTGACTTTTGGTGGGAAAACTGGTCCTTCTGTGTAGACTTGGTTAATCTTGAACGCATCCAATAACTGATGGTAAAGATGCTCAATCAAGACTTTACTTAAGCTTTTATTTTACATGTACGCTATTACATGCAGTGAAATTGGACCCCACATTGTCCACCAGAGGGCAGTGTGAGATCATGGGGTAAAAACCTTAGAAACAAGCACATATCAGACTTATAACAAAACTTTGGAGGATGGGGGTGGGGTGGAGGAATGTAAATAGTTCTGCATGTAAACAGCCATCTTTCCAGCAGCTATTCTTCCGGCACTAGTCTCTGATCTGCTCATTTACACCGTAGAGTAAAAAACAAGTGAAGACTATATGATAAAGAGTGAAAGCATCTCATCATCTTGTTCTCAATGGAGAGTTGTTTTGTCCAAGCTTGCCTTGTCAAAGATCAGCTTGAAGAGATGAGGGAATGCCGAAAGGGAGAGAAAGATTTTGTGATGTTTGACAGAAATGTGAAGAAAAGAGACTATTTGTCAAAATCAAAAGTCGCTATGAAAATGTTGGATGAGCGCCACCGAGCGGCTCTTTTACTTCCTACTCACGTCGTCAAATCAGCCAGCTTTCATTGGTCATTCTCCGTGCGAAAAGCGGAATATATTGCAAAAGCGAGAAAAAGTGCAAATATCCTTTTCTCGCTTGTTTGTCACATGAAACTTTGCGCCGAAGTGGAACAAAAAAAGCAGCCAAACATCTCTGGTTTTGTAACAACATCTTTAAAAACATGCTGAAAGTGGATAAAATTCAAGTGAATAAATAAAAAAACTCACCTGAAATAAAGCTGAGTGTGAGAAGGCTGAAGACATGACTGTTCGATTCGGTTGAGCTGCAGAAGTCAGGAACACCTATGGATTAAAACACATCAAGTCAGGTCACTGGAGACTTGTACACGTCAAAACATCACTCCTCAGACACTGCTTTGGAAAACAGCAGCTTACTATGAGTGTACAGATACATTTGGGGATATCTACCTGTGGGAGAGCTGTTTCCTAGAAGCAAGGCCTGCTGGGAAACAGCTACTATTGAGATACGGGAGCTACTGATCTGGATACGTGGTTGAGAAATCTGTGATCTGGAGGGTGAAGGGGAGCTAGATGTATAAAGTTATCTTCATAAGTTTAGGCAAAATTTACATATTTTCTATAGCAATGGCCGAGAAATCAGAAAATTTGTAAACTTATGAGCACAACTGTATATTTAAGAAACAACGCACTATCTGGGAGAGCTGAGATGATATATTTGATGATGGGGGGGAGGGTTGGGCACTCAACAGCCATTTTGTTTGGTAATATAAATAAAGAATGTATTTGACGTCATGTTTTAAATGAATCTGATAACTATGAATTTCAGGTATGTTAGAAAATAGATCTTAATTTGGTTTAATTACATTGTTTTGTTGACCTATTAGGTGTCTTTGCTCCCCCCCCCCACCCCCTCTCTGTGCATCCGTTGAAAACCTAAGATAATTTTTCATCAAAGCATTTGGAACACGCTTTTATCTAAAGTGATGTTCAGAAGTTGATCAGGTCTTGCTTTTCCTGCCGTTGCAACCCACAGTGTTCTTGGGTGTTTGAGAGCCATTGACTTAAAGACGGTGGCAACGGATCATTCCCATTTATTTATAAATCAGCATTGAAAACGTAGAGAAAGAAAAGTTAAGAAAGGTTTGGACTCAGACTATGTAGGACTGATTAAATGTGTTTTTTTAAAGGCAAAAAAAACATTTTGTGTGTTGAAATGAACAAGTGTGATGCACTAGATTAGTTTAGTGAAAAATCCATCAGAAGTTAGCGTTGAAATCACATCTACTGTGTAAACAAACAGTAGGCAACAAAGTGCAGAGTGTGTTGCTTTATACAGCACATATTCTCACGTTTGTCCTCCTACCGGCTCAGTTTGTTGATGATTCCGTTGTGATGGTGCAGTCAGTGTCAGGACTTGCTGTTGTTGGGCGGCATGCAGCTGTTGCAGGTATTGAGTTGTCATGGTGTTAGGTCTGCGTAATGTCCACTGGGTCACCTTGGAAAACAAACACCTCACCTAAAACTCTCCAAAGTACCATCTGCCTGTGTTTTTGACTCAGTGTCACAACAAAGCTAACATAACAGCTAACTAACCATTCAAGCAAAGGCCATGTGTGACATTGGCGTGACATTAATTTCACCCATCCCATCTCCTGTGCTCTAGTTGTCTGTCAGCCATCAGAATGGTTACCTCATCCGATGAGAATATTCATATATATTAACTGGCCACTTTATCAGGTACACCTGTCCAACTGAGCAGTTAATGCAAATTTCTAATAAGCCAATCAAATGGCAGCAGCTTAATGATCTGTTGCAGTTCAACCCAAGCATCCGAATGGGGTTTTTGGATTGGGATTTTCACATACAGAGAATGATCAGAAAAAGAGAAAATATCCAGTGAGCAGCCGTTCTTTGGACGCAAATGCCTTGCCAATGCCAATAGTCAGAGGAGAATGGCCAAACTGGAAAAGCAAAAGTAACAAAATAACCACTTGTTACAATCGACGTATGCAGAAAAGCATCTCTGAATGCACAATACATCGAACCTTGAGGCGAATGGTCTACAGCAGCAGAAGACCACACCACGTGCCACAACTGTCAGCTGAAAACAGGAAACTGAGACTATAAATCGCACAAGTTTAACAAAATTGATCAATAGAGGATTGGAAGAACGGTGCCAGGTCTGTGTGGTTTCTTCTTCTGCAACATTCTGATGGTTGGGTCAGAATTTGGTTTCATCATCACAAAAATATGGATCCTTCTTGCTTTGTATCAACCGTTCAACAAGATGGTGGTGTAATGGTATGAAGGATATTTGTAGGGTCCAACTAGGTAGTAGCAAGGTGTACCTAATAAAGTGGCCTCTGGATTCAGTCATTTCTATCTGTCTCATGTATTTGATAAATTGACAAATATAAAAATGTTTTACTTTTACCTCAACTGTGCTCGTTAGTTTGCAACAATTTATCGCAAAAATACACTTCTGCTCGTACATATTTTGAATGTCCGTAAACTACGTAAACATTTTCCAAATGGATCTCAGATGATTATATAAACCTTTCATGTGACTGATTTGATTTTGTAGCCAAGGAATAAAGAAACGAAGGATGAGGAGGATAAAAAAAAACAAAATGAGATTTCAATGTGCAAGAACGAATTCCTGTCTTTGAGAAACAGAAACACCCACCTCCAGGTCGACCTTACTTGTTACGTGTTACTACTACTTACTTGCTCAATGTCTTATGGGTGTAAATGATAATAGCTGTTCTAAAAGGCAACAAATAATGTATGCTTGGTGTTGTTTATAATTATACAGCTGCGTCACTTACGTGAAAACCTGACCCCTGCACCGCAATCTCCGCCTGAAGTAACTGAGGCTGCAGTTCATTTTCTGGCAGCTTGAGGTCAGAAGTGAGCAAATTCCCCATGACACTGACGCAATAAAAACTTCAGTTCTAATACGATTTGTTATTTGTGTGCCCTTACAGAATTGTAAATTTTAATAACACATTGTATCTGACCTTCTGACACAAATTCTTGTCCTCAGATCAACTTTTTATGTGCACATGGTCTATAAGTAAAAATAAAATATGTTTCTAAATAAACAGATTATATTTTTACTCAGAGTAATCTCCTTTTCCGTTTTTACGATAAGAAAATTACGTAATTGTCATTGTACGCAGTAGTATTTTATGCCTATTTATTAAATGTATAGTTCCATCACTAGGTGGCGAAAGACTCCATGGCACAGATAGTAACATGAAAAAGAAGTAGCTGCTGCACATCAAGAAAAAAATGTGGAAATAAATGCATACAGATGTGCTTAACACCAATTACATGTATTTATTGGTCAATTCATACATTGTTTTAAGTATTTGTTAACTAAAAATACATTTATTTATGGATTTAAACCTTTATTCAATTATTTATATATTTAATGTTCATTTTTATATATATATTATTTTTTAACGAATATGTTTGTACTTGAACTCCTGTTCGAAAATGAAATCTACAACGTCATAAAGTGTGTCAGCAACAGGAAGCATGAAGTCCGGGTGGTCTGTTTCATTGACTTTGGACTTCAGAAAACACAGTGGACCAACACCAGCAGATGATATGGCTGCCCAAACTATTACTGACTGGACCTTAAGCACATCTATGCTTCCCCTCTGCTCCCCCAGATTCTGGGACCTTGCAATATTACTTTTTTATCAGAGAAATTAACTTTCTACCACTTAACAGCAGTCCAGTCGATTTTGTCTTTAGCCCGGGTTTCTGACACAGTTTTTTGCTGAGTAGTGGCTTGACACAAAAAAAAAACGTGACAGCTGAAACCAATATCTTGTGCGTGTCTGTGTGAGGTGGTTCTTGAAGCACTGACTCCAGCTGTAGTACACTCTTTGTGAATCTCTCCCATATTGTTGATTGGGTTTTGTTTCACAATCCTCTCCAGTTCGTGGTTATCCCAATTGCTTCTGCACATTTTTCTACGTTATCTTTTCCCTCCCTTCATCTCTCTATTAATAGAGAGTAGTCTCTATTAACAGTAGTCTTTACCGTTGTCATTTTCCTACAGGATTAGACTGGGAGACGATTTGCAGGTGTTTTAGTTATTTAGCTGATTACAATGAGGCACCAGGTGTCTTCAATATGGAACCGTTTTACAATATAAACATTTTCTGAGATACAGAATTTTGGGGTTTGCCAATATTAAAAGAAATAAATACTGGAAATAAATAAATATATGCAGAATAAAAATATATTAACAAGTTTTACTAAGTTTTGTATTCTTCTGTTTTGCTCCCTGAATGCAGTAGTATGAATTAAATCTGTATCATATTTACTACACTACATTTCTTGTTTGTTGAATTAACTGCTGAATTAAAAAAAAAATACTATTTTTCTAAAACTTGTAAATGTGAACAAAAGAAAATTAAAGAAAAGAAAAATGTTTTTAGATTGCAATCAATTATTTAAGATTAAACTCTTTTACTACAGAGAAAACTTTTCTCCGCCCTCTCCGCATTTGTCTGGTATAATCGGAATGTTACCGGACTCTACCATTCACTTATTTAAGGTCCAATTCATTCAGTTTACTACAATCGTTTCGAGTTTTATATGCCACATAGTCAGTGCTGTGGATGACTTTGTAGATTCTAGTTTCAATCTAGCTTCATAATATTCTCGTATTTCTATTATTCGCACTAAAATATTTCTGCTGGAAATTCCCGATCCCCCCCTCCACATTCCCTTCATTGGATCATTCCGTCTCGAGGCCTGCGCGAGAGCGAAGGGAGTGTTTCCTGTCAGACAGAACTTATAAGTACTGTTAAATTTATCTTAGTTGTTTAATAACATTGTAACACAGCTATATTTAACTGTCTGGAACTACAAAACTCCTTTTCGGGAAATAGTGGTTGCTTTCGGCGGAGTTTGGTTTCCTCGGCAGACGACTGCGGCTAGCATAATTAGCTAAGTTAGCTTGCTAGCAGCGGTAGGGAGCGTTCATAATGCCCACGCTGCGGGACAGCACCATGTCCCACCCGGGAGAAAACCCGCACCAGGTCCGGGTAAAAGCCTACTATAGAGGGTAAGTAAGAAATTAGGCACTTTTTTGGATACGTTGATGTCCTGAGCCTTGACGATAAGTGGTTATTTGTTGGTAAACTGTTGGCTAAGCCCACAACTAAACTGAGATGAAGTCAGCTGAACTAGTCAAAACAAACGAGCAATTTTAATTAAGTAATTCTCCTCGAGCCATATAATTTCTCACGCAAATAGGGGCTATGTGATGTTTACAAGTTAAGTTCACATTAAATATCTTGGCTTGTTGTTGGCATTCTTTGTTTTAAGTTATTATAAGTTATTTTAGTTTCTCCTGTCATTGCGACGTCACGTTTAGTCATTATATTAATAACGTATTTAATATATCGTTAAATCCTTAATCAAACTGTAGGAATGTAATTGTAAAGACACAATAACGTGAATTATTTTCTGTAGTGTTTTAAAAAAAATTATTTCGGGCGTATTAACCATATCTGGAATAATGTCAAAAATCACATTTTATTCTTTATTTAACCACTATTGAGTTAATATGACACTTTTTAATAGGAATTTTCTGATGTGCTACTGATTTTTCAGTGTTGTTTTCCTCTCTCCTTGACTCTTGCACTTGAAAAACGTGTAAGACGGGTATCTTTTGCCAGACCTGTTGGAGACTGATTCTTACACCCCATGAACGCCATTGTGTGTCTTGATGATTCAGTTTCTGTTCAGCTCAGCTCAGATTGCTGATAGTAGTTTTGCATCATCACTGCTCATTCATCCCTGAACTGGCTCCATGGTGGGAACCAGCTCAGGTTTCATTCGAAGCAGAATTTCTTTTGAGATTAATTGATTGCATGATGTTTACTGTTTAAAAATAGCACTGTCAGCTGACCAGTCTCTCCTGGTCGTCCCACAAACACAGAGAAAGCTCAGAGGGGACCGCTCCTTCTCTGTCGCAGGTCCAAAACTATGAAAAAAAACTGCCTTTGCACCTTAGACAGATTGATTCTTTTATGGTTTTTAAGTCATCCTTAAAAACACATCTTTTTACTCTGGCTTTTAACTCTGTCTGAGTTGTTGACTGGTGTTTTTATTGTGTGGTTTTATATTTCTATGCTTTATCAAACTTTTATTTGTTTTATGTTACTTCACTCTATTTTTATTAGCCCTACACCTCATAGGCTGTGTACAGCACTTTGGCTGACCCTGTTGTTTTTAAAGAGTGCTATATAAATAAAGATGGATTGGACTGGATTGGATTAAACCAACTCTATTTTTAAACCTTTGCCTTTTTATTGGATAATATAGTAGAAATTGAGCCGGAATTGAGAGAGGGAAGCAGATTCCAATGGTCTCCTTACTGGCTTCCCCAAAAAGACCATTCAGCTCATTCAGAATGTGGCTGCCTGGGTCATAATCGTAAGTCACAAAATAACGCCAAACAGATCTACTCACTGTTTATAAACCAAACAGTAATCTTAGATCACTGGAGTCAAATCAGTTCGAATTACCACAGGTTCGATATTCTGCTTTCAGTTACTATGCTGCCCACAGCTGGAACCAGCTTCCAAAAGAGCTTAGACGAGCTAAAACTTTATCTACATTCAAATCTAGACTAATCTATTTAAAGAACAGCGCTGTGCTTTTAAAATCGGTTTTCCCTGCTTTTTATGAAATTGTAGTGCTTTTTTCCCTTGCTCCTTTATCTTGGATCTGTTTTTAATGATAATTTTTATCTGTTTTATTCGTTTGTGAAGCACTTTGATTAGCCAATGTGTACAAAAATGTACAAATAAACTTGCCTTGCCTATGATTCCCCCACCTAATGCGTTATGAGCTTGTTTCAAGAGTTGAGTGATGTAGATCCAGCTTTACAGAGGCATTGAATGTTTGCTCAATATGCTGTTTGTTAAGGGAGTGGGAATGTGTTCATGTACATTATAAACTAGAATGTGGATGCACAGTTTAGCTGCCCTTCTACTGCCTACATCTATTTGTACAGAGCATGTGAGGGACTGTGCACTGGCTTGTAGACAGGAGGGACTCCCTGCTGCTGATAATTAACCAAAACAGTGTGAACATAGTGGACAACAGTGAGAAAACGGAGCTGTGTACATCCTTCCATAGGAATGTGCTAGTAATACAGCTTTCTAAACGCAAACATACTATCGTACTCCCTTTTCCACTAGATGTGACTTTAAGACTTTCTAAAGTCTTGCATAGAATTCAGAATTTGAGTTCCTCTTAGAAAATCTGATAGCTCTCAAGGCATTTTAAGTAGAAAGCTACTTCTTTAGGGGGGTTAGACCATTAACATCTATATTTTCAAGGAAGTTTATTTTATATTATAAAATAATTCTAGAATTCACACGAAGCCACTGAAAGTGTGTCCAGACTGGTTTACTATGATCTTGCTTTCTGTCCCTGGTTAGAGTTCTTGATCCCTTCCTTTGGAAGGCCATTATAGACTGCATTGCAATAATTTCGTCATGGGCATCTAAACGTGTGAATTTCACTAATTTCTAATAGATACAATTTTACTGAACTTTTTGTCAGCCAAAGCTTGAGGCATATGGAGCTCTGCACCCATGATAACCCCAATTTTTTGTGTGTGCTTACATTATTATAATATAAACACTATTAAGTTTCAGGTTTTCAAAACAGCAGCGTTTAATTTAGACATTCACCCTACTTCGTTATCGCCATCATGGTTATGTGTTGTGATCATATAGTATCTATGTAAAGTTCTTACAAAATGCAGATCCTTCATAGAATATGGTGACTAGCAGTGATAATATTTTAGAGAATTTAAGGATGTGTATAAGTCAAACCACCTTAAAATATCTGAAGAACAAGAAATAAGATACTAAATTATGAGGTTTAACTGCTAACTCCGAGTAGACAGAAAGAAGCTGCTCATATCAGGACTTCACTATATCCTGAAAGTTATATTGCTTACATGTCTACAGTTTTAGAATTACTTTCCTTCTTCCTGCAACCTCTTTCATTATTTTTTCATTAGGCTTTCATTAAAGCAGTGCAAAAAAGGTTCATTTTAGATCATTGTCTGACTAATCAAACTGAATATAACAAATGTTGATGGATTTTTCTTGAATTTATGTTTTAGGGACATCATGATCACTCATTTCGAGCCCTCTATATCCTACGAGGGGCTGTGCAATGAGGTACGGGACATGTGCTCTATGGACAATGACCAGCCCTTCACAATGAAATGGATTGATGAAGAAGGTTTGTCATACTCTGTCTTGGTTTGTTGGCCATGGTGATACTTTTTCTGGTTTGAAAGGTAAACTTGATGCAACTTGTTGATCGGTTATCACTAGGGGTGTAACGGTTTACGGTATGTATTGAACCGTTTCGGTACGGCCTGTTCGGTTCGGGACACTTGCGTACCATTTCGGTATTTTTATTAAATGATATAAATGTATTATTAGCGCGATATTAAGCGCAGCGGAACAATGTTCCTAGGCGAGTTTCCGCACGGACGCTATTGACTGACGAGCACAAGCGCGAGAATCATATCAAAAGCGAAAGAGAAGCCAGAGCTTGAAAACCCTCTCACCTCACTGCGGTCTCGTGTTTGAGAACACTTTCGCTTCTCTGTTAAAATACATAACGGGGATAGACGAGTGGATAAATTTAAAGTTGTATGCCGACATTGTTCCACGGAGATAGTTTCCGCACGGACGCTATTGAGTGACGACGAGCACGAGCGCGAGAGGGAAAATTACATGGCAAAAGCGAAAGGGAAGCCAGAGCTTGAAGACCCGCTCACCTCACTACGGTCTCGTGTTTGAGAACAATTTGGCTTCTCTGTTAAAATACATAACGGGGATAGACGAGTGGATAAATGTAAAGTTGTATGCCGACATTGTTCCACGGAGATCGGGCAGGCAACACATCTAACATTTTCTACTGCTGGAGATATTATAACCAGATATATGCTCTCTTCAGAAAATGTGGATAGGTAATCTATCCTAACTAGTTGCAGTATTTCATTTTTTATTTAAAAAAATGTGTTTTTCTTTATAAAGAGTGCAATTTATTTAAAATATCACCCAAATGTGTCACTTTTATTTATTTTATGCAAGAATTCTACTGTGTATTGGCAGCTTTTCAAAGTAAAGAATATGTAAGTTCTTATTGTGTTGAACCGAACCGAACTCTCCAAGACACTGTACCGAACCGAATACGATTTTAGCGTACCGTTACACCCCTAGTTATCACTAACTGGTCAGTTATTGAGTTCTCTGATTGGCCAGAAGGAATAGTCAGTGCATACATCATAATGTTTGGGGGTAGTTAACAGCAGTTGTTTTGCGTCGTGTGCTGAGCTTCTGCTGAATGCTTCTTCTCCCCGCGTTTGCTATATAGTACAGTACAGGGGTGAAAGATGTGGTTTGTTTTTTTAGGCCATATCGCCCAGCCCTACTTTCAACATATGAAAGCTTTGTGACCTGAATGGTGTTACACTCAAACTCTGTTTGAACTTGTAGTTGGTGGTGTTTCCGTGCTACCAAATTCCCCATGACAGATGTTTATGCCAGGTCTAAAGGTGGCCTTTCCATCTGTTTCTTTCCAACCGTCACTATAGCAACAAGGTTCCTCCTGCCATTTAACCTGAAATGTCTACTTCTTCTGCACCAGCACTTACAAATGAATCCACTTCTTGCAGATTGCATTATAGGCTCCACATTACCCAGGACACCAATGGCAGAACTAAAATAGATGGCTTTTACATGAGGAGTAATGGGAGTCTGAATGAAACACACACAGCAGGGAGCGAGTTTATTCTGGAAAGATTGGCTTTGCGCAATGATTAACTGCAGCATTAGTCATGCGAGATGGGAGACGAAGAAAAATCATTTAAATACCAAAAATCTTCGCCATGCTGAGCCCAGAGGCATGCCTCTCATTAGCATATCTGATCTGAGGGGCAACATGGCACCGAGTTAATCCCTTCTGCAGGCACAAATCTTGGCCCTGATGCCTGCCGTCACTCATCGCCTCTACTGTGAATCTTGATTGAAGTGCTACAGGCTGCTTTTTAGACAAGAACAAAATTGACGTCAACTTCTTGCATCATTCCTGCTGTTGCATGAGAAACAATTAGGTTTTTGCTTGATGCTCATTGTATCTCATCAATGTTCTCAGTTCCTCAATTAACGACCCGATGTGTAGGTTATTCTGACATGTTTTGTATTGAGAGTGTTCTGTGCTTGTCTTTGCAGGGGATCCGTGTACTGTTTCTTCTCAACTAGAGCTGGAGGAGGCCTTGCGTCTGTATGATCTCAACAAAGACTCAGAGCTCATTATTCATGGTATGCAGGGATTTGGGTTTTGATCTCAGCTGGCTGGTGTGCGTATGCTTTGGTACTCTGTAGTTCTCTTGATCCTTGAGAGATTTTTGACAGATGAAGTCTTGCTCCATTTGTTAAGCCCCCATTTTATATGAGAAGCTTTTTTTTTTGCTGGGCCATTCTAATTATATTTTTATTTATTACATTTAATTGGAAAAAAAGACAACTTTGTTGTATTTAACACAATATCACTATTAACAACTCAAACTACAGTTGCGTAGAGCCGTTCACCTGCAGTTCAGCTGTTCTAATGGGGAAGGTACCAGCAAAACCCTGAGACTTTGGGAATGAGTGGATAAAGAAAATGGATTTTTATCAACGGGAAATTAAGCAGTTATTAAATCTATTTGACTTGCACAGAGCTACCTGTTGGTTAAAAAGATACTTGCATTTATAAGCCAGAGCATATCTGAGCATATATATATATATATATATATATATATATATATATATTGGTGTTTCATTTGAACAGATGGGACAGTAGAGGGAGACAGGAAGAAAGGCGGAGAGAGAATGGGGTGGGATGGGAAAAGACGACACATTGAATAGCATATAATGCTCAAGGCACACATTGAGAACGATAGGAAAAGGCGAATATTTCATACACGCTCATGAAACATGAGTCGCATATTCTGCATAGTTTTGAGACACAACGCTGCCACAAAACTGATTAATCGTTCCGCCATGTAGAATGTTTACAAGTTTCCCTAGCCTAACAGCAAGCTGCCTTGTGATGGGCAGATATGTGTCATTTTTGGTGTGTAAATGTGTTTACTGTACCCCTTTTGCCTAAGCAACCAAACCGGAACCAATCACAATAACTGCTCACATTTTACCACATTCATCGGCCTGTAATCTTGCGTAGCAGTATCTGTGGATGGGGTGTGAGGGCTCAATGTATTTTTAACTACAGTTTATTAATCATATAGTGTTTTTGGTGACACAACTGACAATAGGTGTTATGTGTAATTGATCGTTTTTTTATTGAAATGTGGAGTCATTTTAGACACACGTGAGAGTCCCATGTTTCTGTGCTGAAAAATGCTATTCAAGGATTTATTTGAACTTATTGTGTATATAGGTTCCATCTGATTGTGCTAGCTTGATTTTTAGATTTTAGAACAAAATCCAAATACGTTTAAATTGATCACAATCTTATCGAGTTTATCCAGTGTGCATAATAAATAATTTAAATCCATTAATTGAGGGGCGGGGTTTGTTGGGGTATAAATATAAATCCATGTACCCTGTCAAAAATGCTGCTTTGAGCATGAAACTGCCAAAAGGTGTATTTTATTTATTAATTTATAAGACCCTAAGGCACCAAGCAGGTCTCTAGGCCAATAATGGGATGGAGAGATAGGATTCAGACAGTGATTGACAGAGATGCATTGTTCTGCCTGCTGTGTGAGTAAATTAGTCATGCTGAGGTGGAGATGTCTGGCCTCATGGGCTTTAAGTAAAACACTCTCTGACTGTCTGTCAATTGCCACTGTCCACACCAGCTGACCTTGTGACCCGGACAGGCAGTTTCTTGACCTCAAAGTCCTTATCCGCTGTCTGCCAGACAAGCAGAGGTCACAAAGAAGTTCTTATGGATGTTTTTTCAATTCTCTCTCTACTTCAGTGTTTCCCTGTGTTCCTGAAAAGCCTGGCATGCCCTGTCATGGAGAAGACAGTATGTACAAATATTTCTACTAGACATTTAGAAGATATCTTTTTGTTTTAAGTGCTCTGTTGACTGTGAGCTGGTGAATAGATTGATTTTTAAACCCACAGAGTCCATATACCGTCGTGGAGCTCGACGCTGGAGGAAGCTCTACTACGCTAGCGGACATGCGTTTCAAGCCAAGCGCTTTAACAGGGTACAAACATGATCTTTTGATGAAATATAAGTGCAAAGCTTTTTTTTTTTAAATAATATGTTCTTATTTCTCTTCTTTGACAGCGTGCTCACTGTGCCATCTGCACCGATCGTATCTGGGGCCTGGGGAGGCAGGGGTACAAGTGCATTAACTGTAAACTGCTGGTCCATAAAAAATGCCATAAATTGGTCACAGTGGAGTGTGGTAGACAGGTAATACATGTGAGTAAGCAGCAGCTGCTTTTTCTATTAATACAGGGCTCCCCACACCACACATTGTACATGTTCACCTTTCTGAAAACTCTCCTTAACATGCAACAAGGCCTTTTAGAGCATCCTAGCAAAGTATGCAAATGCAATATGTAGATTATTTGCAAAAGAATTCAATTGGAGAATTGTTATTTTTAACTTTCCTTAGGGGGTGGTTGTGGTGGCAGTTTAACTGAAGCGGGGAACCGTTCCTGTTTATTGGCTATGGCTTCTTGGCTATAAGTCTAATTTAACAACAGTGCCATGACCATAACATGGTATAAAGACGGCTATAAAATTACAGTAAAAACAGAAAAATCGTTGATCACAATTTTCATGTTCCTCCTATGCATTAAAACCAGTAGTCTTGAAAAACCTCAGAACAAAACCATCACACACTTCGTCAGGATCGTCACATCTCGACCAACTATTCTCTGATTTATCACAGAGTCTTTAAGAACATTTTTATTTTAAGTTTATTTACTTCCTGTTGTCTTTTTTTTCATGCTGCTATCTCCAATATCTCATCATCAATTAATTCATGGCAAGCTTACATGCAGCAGCTCTGTTGTCTGTGTATTTCCTACAATAAGCATAACAAATGTCAATCAACCGTATCATTGTATAGGCATAGGGAAAAAGTTGAGTATTATCTGGAAATTATGCTAATAATAAAGCATTAGCAGGCATTAAAATATGTTAAATTAATATAGGTGGCCAATGCAAGTTTTTTTTTTCTTCCCCAAACCACCAGCATGTCAAGTGCTTTTGATGCCTAAACCTTTTTATTTTTTACAAATCAAAACAAATTTCACAAAGTTGTAAATATTCAAAGGGAGAAATGCAACATTATTTAAAAAAGTTTGGCTTTATGATAAAGATTTAAAGATGATACCTCTACTATAACAACATGTTATCCCAAACTCAGCCCATCTTTGTTATTCTTCTAGGACCCAATGAGCGGAAGAATCTTTCCAGGACCCACTCCATCAGAACACACCGATCAAGGTATCTTGAAAGTGTCCTTCAGATACATACCCACAGTTGTAAGTTTATCAAAGCTGGGTTCACACTCCACGATTTTCAGAGCTGTTGTCACGGATCCTTTCACACTGCATGACTGTGAGAGGGGCAACATCCAGTTTTTGCTGAATTGCCACTACACAACTGCAGAGAACAAACTTTCTCAAAATTCACGATTTGAAACCAGTGCAAATGTGCCAGACTAAAGCACAAGACCAGGATAATTAGCAAAAACGAGAACATTAAGACCCAAAAGAATGTTGATATTGCCGTCTATGCCATTGTATCTTCTCCGCAACTTCACGTTGTCCTGGGAGCTGCTTTCTCATTGGCTACATGTAACCATAAATGTTATTTCAAGTCAGAACATATTTAACACTGCTCAATTGGGACTCGCCGACTCCCTCACCAACATGCAACTCCCTCAGATAACGTCTTTGGTAGTTCACATGCGTGCACAAGCCACATATTGCCTGCGATTCCTCAAAGTCTGCGACTCAGAACTCATCTCAAGAGTTAACAGAGTTTTCATGTTTGTAAAACAGAGTTTTCATGTTTCATTTTCATGGCTTTCCATTCATAGTTAAATTACTATTTGAACAATCTAGTGTTTTAGAGAGACATTAAACATTTGATTTATAAAAACTAGAATGTTCATGACCTGGACTTAGATTTGAACAGAACAGTTGCTTACTGTCCCATTTGTGATTGTATCAGCATAGCTTTAAATGTATTTGCCCTGGCTGTGTTTTATTGTCATCAGTGTGTGCGGAAAAGAAACTTGTTGTGGTGTTAAATAATGATCACAAGAGTAATTGCCTTCATTAAGTCACTAAATTGACTCACCAAGATCTATAGTGGAGCATTGATGCCACTGATTTTTCATCTTGAGTGAATTTAATGGACTGGTCTGTATGGGTTAAGCCCATGTTTTTCCTCAGTAATTAGCTGTGTGCTTGCACTAAAACAGATTGATGCATCGTGCAGACTACAGGCCAGAGCCTCTTCAACAGATTAACATTGTTTCTTTGTCTCAACGAACTTGAACTTCATTTGTATTTTAATATAAATGATCCCTTTGTATGATTTCTGTAGATCAGAGTGCCACAGAATAATAACGTCTGTCGCTTTTATTTGCGGTCTTTCATTTATAGACAAGAAAAACTCAACAGAAAGCATTAATCACGAAGGAGAGGAGCATGAGGTAAGATGATCATCCAAAGTACATCTGTTATAATAGCTGGACAGGCGGGGTTTATACATTAATATTTATATTGTTCATACACTTATACATTTACAAGTATTTATAAAATACTTTAGAAATTTCAAAACAAAGACAGCAAATTGTAGCCAAGACTATTGCACGCCGCAATATTTCAATCAATGAAACAAATATGAGCACACACTTCTTTTATTTTACTTCTGCTCCGCGTTCCATGTGAAACTAAGTTAAACCAATTATATAATACCATCATATAGCACTACCAAGCTATATAACTGTATAGTAGCATACATTGCTTTCACTTATTGATAATGTTGAGTAGGGTGAAGCCTGTTTACAGTTGTGGCATGTTTGTTTCGGTGATGAATGGTACCACAAAATAATCATCATCATACTAAAGTAAACCAAACCAAGTCATAAGTTAATAATTGTATATAAAAATTCATTTGGTTGAAATATCAAAGTAAAATCTTGTGACTATTTTATATTTCACATGTCTCTACATGTTGTTTGTTAAAAATTATTATGCCAAATTAAATTGCACTATATTGAACAATAGAAAGCTAGAGTATAAGTGTCGAAAATGTTAATGTGCAACTAATTTCTTTCTACAACAATGAGATAATGATTACATTGTTGTCACGGAACTGGTCAAAATAGAAGTGAGCACCAGTGTCACTGGAACCATTAGGAACTGTTTGTTTGATTAGCTTTCAGCATTCCACTCAGAGACCCATGATCAGGACGGAGATGTACACAAGGTCTATTTGGCTCTATTGATTTCCTTTAGTGTAGCTAATAAACTAACCTTCTACCAGGGTCATTAGCATCTGATTAAGAGTCTTTTCTCCTCTGTTGAGGTGCCTCTCATAGGAAAGCGTACAGCTCAGGGGGACAAGGACATAGACAAACATCTTTTTCTTAAGAAAGAGTGGTTATGTGACTGCTATTGATTTACATAAAGTTTTCCATCTATTGCTCAGGCTGTGGGCAATCGGGACTCAGGAAAGGCAGTGTCCAGTTTGGGACTGAAAGACTTCGACCTGCTTCGAGTGATCGGTAGAGGCAGCTACGCCAAGGTTCTACTGGTGCGTCTTAAGAAGACTGACCGCATCTATGCCATGAAGGTGGTGAAGAAGGAGCTGGTCAATGATGATGAGGTGATGTCCTATATCTTGCCATAGTTTACCCTTTTTAGCCATAAAAATTCTATGCATCCATGGATGTTTTTTGGATTAAAACTATTTACTTCGAACAAGTCTCTAAAAAAGTTACTAAAAATCTTTTGATTAAAATAGTTTTTCCCTATAAATCTATATATTTTCCCAGAAGAAACAGAATGGCTCCTACATAAAGTATTAAAAAAAAAACACACAAATTCTATATTAAGTTAAATTGTAAAAGGTATTTATACTTATGGTGTTTCATACTTCAACATAAACAACTGCATTGGAGTTCAGCTACGTAGCTACATTATTCAAAAGTGATACTTATTTTGGCTTATTTTAACTAAATAAAAAAAAACTGAATCATACTTTACATATCCTTCATAAAACTGCTTCTATTATGGGTTTCAAATGACTTGCCTGAAATGCGTGAAGGGTTAAGAAGCACCTTCCTTGTCATTCCATTTTTACCCAGCAACTCTTAGCGATTCGCCCAGAGACGGTTGAAGTTAAAAACTGAATTGAGTAGTGGTTGTTGGCCTGGTTTGATGTGCATTCATCATAATTTTGTGTAGATATTTTAATGATGATCACGTTATAATCACATAGATACAATGTCTTGGCAGAGAAAATAGACAGTCGTAAACTAGTAGTGTTTTAGAAGAAAGAGGCTCAAATTTTTCTTGCAGGTTTTTCAGTGAAAGAGCTAAAGGTTAATTCTGTTTAAACGACTTTGACTGTGTTTTCACAGGGATGTATGGAACACTTTTTGTGTAAATGGTACTTTTAAAAAAAAGGATTCACGTCATCTTGTAGAGCTCTGCAAGTTCCCTGACAATTTTTCAGTAAAGGAGTCACTTCTCCTGACCAACATTGGGTTCTAGTACACCTGACAAACTGCTGGCTCTGACTAGGTTAGACCTTTCTTGGATGTGTTGATGTGCGCACAAACCGATGTTGATGTAGTGGGCATTTAACATAGATTAGATGCACTTAAGGTCATGTGATGCATTGACGGCATCACCCGATAGTCAATAACAGCTACTGCGCACTGCAGCACTTCTTTAAGCAATTCTTTAAGTGAAGGGTATTTTTACTGTCGATGAAAGCTCCTGGTTTTCCACTCTATATTGGTTCCATTGTGAGTCTCCTCACACCCAGCAGCAACGCCTTGGGAAGACCTGGTGCCCTCATCTTTAAAGCTTCATCAGTTTTCAGCCTCTGCTCGATACAGTCCTGAATGTCCTTCCAAGTGTTTCCCTACTGTCAGAAAAGAATGCTCTGCTTTTCAGTGTGAGATTGATTTTCTCTTGTGTGTGTGTGTGTGTGTGTGTGTGTGTGTGTGTGTGTGTGTGTGTGTGTGTGTGCTTCTTTTTCTTGTTTTGCAGGATATTGACTGGGTTCAAACAGAAAAGCATGTTTTTGAGCAGGCTTCAAACCATCCCTTTCTGGTGGGGCTTCACTCCTGCTTCCAGACAGAGAGCAGGTCAGTTCTTGCTCCTCAGAACAACTCAACTCTAATCAAACTATGATTTTTTTAATTAATGAATTTTTATCAGTTCTGTTTGACAGTTTGCCAATTTTAAAGTAATTGTGCGTCTGTATTGTTCAAACACCCGTTTGAAATGTTGTTACCAAAAACACCAAATGTGATTAATTACGACAAAAGCTGTGGTCTAGTATTGCTCCCACTTACCAATGGTGACAGGAGGTTACCGACACCTCCAGACAGAAGAGCTCTCAGAGCATTTGACAGCACAGTTTCTAGCATATGTGCAGATTTGTGGGGTTGAAATATTTATTGTATTCTTTCTAATGTTAATGTTAATACATGTAGAATTAAAAAAAAAACTCCAGTAGTCTGGTATCATAGTCAAACATTAGGCTAAATCTGTTAACCTCAAATTAATTTAGCTTTATTTCGGACAGGGGTAGGATTAGACTGCACAAGCATTGACTGAAAGAGTGGAGGCTGAAAACTAAACAACCCACATCACTGAACGAATGAACAAGATAAATGCTAGTCTCATGTTTTCATTTTTTTGATAAAACATGTCATAATAACAAGGTTAAGATATTTAAAATAAACAAATTTGGGTAAAGTGTTGAATAGATGATGGTAATGACATGATAAGAGAAATCATTACGAAAAAAGTCCATTCAGTACGCTTTAATCAGTCATTTACAAACATGATACAGATATAAAACTTGAATCTATGCTGATGAAAATGTGGGTCAATAAGATAGAAATCAATAGATATATCTTATATGTACTATTGTTTGTTTTACTTTGGTTTCACTTAGAGTGTTTAGCCAAAAAGGTTTTTTAAAAACAACTAACATGTTTTTTTTTTAATATATTTAACAGACATTATTAGACATTTACTGATATGCCTAATGATACAGTTTTATTTCTGTGTCATGTTTGTAAATGACTGATTTAAAGCATACTGATTGGACTATTTTCGTAAAGATTTCTCTTATTGTGTCATTACTTTCTGACCAAAAAAAAGATGCTTGAATGTTTCTTATGCATGTAAAACTGTCGTTTACAAATGTGCTTTTATTCACATGAAAACTTAAAAGGCGCTTTCTAAACCCTGAAGTGAAGCCCTGAAAGTGTGCCAGGCCAAGAGAGGGTGATATACGCCAACCTCAAGCATGATTATTAGAGATTCAAAACCAGACCAAATGTAGGATTTTACTGGTTGCATGGTAATTGTGTGTATGAATATCTGGATTTCTTTTTTATTTTTTTTTGGTATTGAGAAGACCTTGGTGAGAGTCTTTCGACTATCTGGGATCTGCAGACAGCTAATCGTTATATAATGCGTCTCTTTCTCAGGCTGTTCTTTGTAATAGAGTATGTGAATGGAGGGGATCTCATGTTCCACATGCAGCGTCAGAGGAAGCTTCCGGAAGAGCACGCCAGGTAAGTGACTGGATGTGAGCTGTTCACTATCTTACACTTTCAGTCTTAATGAACACACTCGTATTGATGGAATGTCTCAGTAGCTCAAAGCATTGGCGGAAACACAAATTAGGTCACTAATGGCTCTTCTTGTTCTTTCCTCTCCAAGGTTTTACTCTGCGGAGATCAGTCTTGCCCTGAACTACCTTCATGAGCGAGGCATTATTTACAGAGACCTGAAACTGGACAACGTTCTGCTAGATTCAGAAGGACACATCAAGCTCACTGATTATGGCATGTGCAAGGCAAGTCTTTAATTTAAAGTATTCTCCTGTCACAGATCATCAGAGAACATCTAAAATGGTTTATATTTACACTTTTATAAATGCAAGTGCATTGTGTTGAGTTGAAAAAAGGACTGTACTCAACCATGCTTCACAAGGTGGAGCCTGTTTAGTCATTGTGGCACAAAGCTTTTTTTTTTTTCTTCTAATAATAGTAATGTTTACACTGTAGAGTGGAGCAGGTCCTTTTTGGGGCTGAAACCAGGCCTCATCAGGGTTTTTTTAGAATAAAGCTACAGGAAAAGGTTGTTAATTTAAAACCAGCGACAAAGTGATCCAAGTTCAACCTTCATTCTAGTTACAGCTAATAGCCAAAGGGATGAACACAGCTAGCTACACAAGAGACCAAAGTCAGTTTTAGGATGACCACAAGGTTGTTGTTCTACCCAACAATAATCTGTTCTACCCATCAATAGACCCTATTCTGAAAAAAAAATACCTTGCAGAATTTTTAATGAAGAGCAAGCCAGTGTATGGAAGAATACATTTATTATCTCTAATTTACTGAAGACTCTATGGAAAACCTGGAGGAAATGTTTAATGGATTTTGTATGAAGCCTGTTTAAAAAGCTGAGCTGCAATGTTACTGGAGGAAATTAACTGCAAAATAACAACCTCTTCCTAACATGATTATCAATTCTACATTAGCTGTTATGCTATTAAGAAGTTCAAACGGCATTTAAACTACATGGATGTTTCACTGATGTTAAATGGAAGACATTGTCCTGGAAGACGTGTTATTGAAATAATAATCATAACTATTACAGAAGACTCTGGAAGCAAGGTTAAAGAAGATTACCAGGATTATATTAGCTCCATTTCTTTGATCTGGAGTGGAGCGACATGTGAAATGTCATAAGTTCATACCTTGTGTCATTAATATTTTAATCGTTGACCAATTAGAAAGAAGTGGTAGAGTAAGTGAGAGGCCCTGGTCGCTTGAGGAACCTTGGTGATTGATTTAACAGCGATTTATTCACATCGTAAAAATTGGCACATTCGCAAACAGTACATAGAGAAAACAAATTTTTGTTTGTCATTTTAAATGAGTCTTGTGTTGTTTCTTTAAATAATGATAATACAGAGAAAGCACTTGGGTCTTGCACCCTTTCAGTTACTCTATTTTTGTAGGGAAATGAACAGAAGAATATCATCCTGCTGTGATGAGCACAGAAGGGATTTTTGTTTTGTTTCTGTCTTGTATTCGTAATATCACAGTTACACACGATAAATCTCTGGTGTTTGCTTGTTCAAAGCATGATATCGGTCTCTTGTACTGAAGACAGCACAAAAAGAGCATCAGAGCTCCTTTTTCAGCAAACATGAGCAGATTCATTGTTATTTTCCTTCATGGCATTTCATAGCAGACTTTTTCTATGAAATTCAGCACTGGGGATGTTGCTAAATCTAGCTTTCTAGTGTGCTCTCGCCTGTTCTGTGCCCTGGGACAATATCAAGCTCATCTCGTTGGTGACTAACACTTTAAAGCAGTAGGAAAGTATATTACGGGTAGGTCCTATAGAAAATCTTTAGGAGTTTGATGGTCGCAAGGTTGAAACATGAGTGTGACCATGGCTATTGTGGGCTTAGTGATGTCAAAATATTTCTATACATATAATAACAACTCTTCAACCTCTCGTCCAGGAGGGTTTGAGACCAGGAGACACCACCAGCACTTTTTGTGGAACCCCCAACTACATTGCACCAGAGATTCTGAGAGGAGAAGACTATGGTGAGCGCAAATCACCCTCTGTCTTGTCTGCTTACCAAGACTCTGAGTTTAATCTGTGATACCCCCGGGATGGTGCAGGTTTTAGTGTGGACTGGTGGGCGCTGGGTGTCCTGATGTTTGAGATGATGGCTGGGAGATCTCCCTTTGACATTGTTGGCAGCTCTGATAACCCTGACCAAAACACAGAAGATTATCTTTTCCAAGGTAAATGGCCCCATTATGTGTGCCTCAGAACTGTTCACGCAGCATCTCATGGTTTGCTCTTCTCCTCATTCATAGTCATTTTGGAGAAGCAGATCAGAATCCCAAGATCGTTATCGGTTAAAGCTGCTAGTGTCCTGAAGGGATTCCTCAACAAGGTACTGCAAACCAGATGGATCAATATAATCACTGCCCTTCATCTCTTTACCGTGTATGTATCCATCAATAATTCGTATGTCTTCTAACAAATATTCTTTTTTTTTCCAATCAGGAGCCTAAGGAGCGCCTCGGATGCCATCCTCAGACCGGCTTTGCAGACATCATGGCCCACGCTTTTTTCCGAAATGTAGACTGGGATCTTGTGAGTCATGGTTATCTTGTTTTCCTTCATCTGCTTATTGGATGTTTTGGCTCGAGACGCAGTGGAAGCATGAGTCATTGTAGCCTGACGTTAATAAAACCAAAACGAAGACTCACTGGAGTCTAAAGCACTGTTTAATGTTGTTCGTGACCTTGAGAAACGGCTCGTTTGATTACTCACTCTTTTCATTTAAGAGTACTATTTCAAACATGATTTCTTTGGAATGTCAGCCTGATGTAGTTCACCAAAACATGAATCACTATGAGCACGTTTGTTTTATGCACACGCCTGCTACCATCATCTAGTATTACGTGTGCATTAAAGGCAAGAAACTGTGTATACCAAGAATATCACCTTTGTTGTATAAAAGCATCTTTCTCGTACTCATTACACTATCTGTTCTCATGCTATTGATGGGTTGCGGTGGTAAACCGCATTATGTGAGGAAGGTTTAAATGATGTCAAAGCAGCAGACACAAGAGAGAAATAGCAGTCAGACAGTTTGATCAGATTACACTTTCCTCAGACAGTTTGTGAGACGTCCTGTAGGGGGGGTCGATCCTCACCTCGAAGGTCATTGCAGTGAGCTTCATAAAAGATCAAACGCAGCTGTAGAGTCTCAGAGTATGCCATGGAAACTCATCTTAGACTCTGCACCGGGAGGAATCTGAAAATTATACAGGCACAGTTGTTGTTGTTTTAGGCAGGTTGTGAATGTTTGTTCATTTTATTCATTGTTTTGCACATTTACAAAACGCTGTCATTAGTCTAGCGGTTGCTGTGCAGTACATATAAGGTGCAACTCAACTCCTGAGCTCACAGACCTCCAACCACCCATCTCTCTTCCTGTTAGTCTCAATGGTCCTATTAAAAATAAAGGCAACCTCCACAACCTTACAAAAAACTGTACTTGCAGCATCAATTCTTATGTGCATTTGCACTAGTATGGCATTTTGTAGGATTATAATTAGTGATCGACCGATATTGATTTTTTATTACCGATACCAATTATTTGCATGTTTATGTGCCCGATAACCGATATTCATAACCGATATTTATTTACTATTATACTTCTGTTTTTGACACAATGATTACAAAACCACTGAACTGAACAAACCGTTTTATTTATTACAATCACTCCCTCCTTGTATACAAATCAAAACTCATATACAACAATAAATAGAGGGGTCTGAAAGTGCACTGTTACTAAAGTTTTTTTTTTTTCAAAAATAAAACCTTCAATGAGGTAAAAAGCAGTCTTTCATGTTAAATTTAATATTCATATTACAACAATAAAAATATTTTATGAAAAGCATGAGCAGCAACACTAACATTTCCAATAAGCAAAATAAATATAGAATGTCTGTCTTCAAGCACAGGAGTCATATCAACTTTGCAGAAATGTAACTTCATTTTAAACTACAGTTTTATTAGGTTTATAAAGCTGTTTATAGGCTAAATAGTGAAGAATAATTTGCTGGATAATGTTAATTTACTGAGTAATATTCTGAAATATTGAAATATAACAAACAAAACATCGTTTTTATTGCATTTCTGATATCTCACAATTACGTTTTTGAAAAAAAAAAACATTTTTGTCGTTCTAGATTATGAAATGCGTGCTGACAAAGCGGATTCAATTTCTTAGTTATATTTATTTAGAATATGTTTATTAGCGGAATGATTGTTATATAAATGTTAATATAATTCAGGGTCTTTTAGTGAATCTCACGAGACGAATGAGGAGCATATAGACGCGCATTAGTGGCTGTATTTAATTCAGGCAAGTTACGTCTTTATTGGAACATGACGGTTTATTTTAGCATTCGTGACTCCGACTTCACGAGACGAATGAGGAGCATGTAGACAACAGAGAGAGAATTATTATTCTCAGAGAGAGATGCTTATTCATGGCTGTATATTATTTAATCCAGGCAAAGTTACGTCTTTATTGTGACAGGATTTGACGGATTATTTTGCGTGACTCTGTGAGTTCGTCCTTTTATTTCTTAGAGCCAAGCTGCATAAATTACATATCCGTCATTTATGTAACACATCTAATTTGTGCATTAATAGCTGTTATGTTAAATAAAGTTTACTAAATATAGCAAAGCAAGTAAGTATACTTTACCTGTGCACGCAGTTGTTGTTCCCCTCAGACACCGTGCTGCAATGGCGATGATGCACGTAATTCTCAAAACGTCCACAAGATGGCGCCGTTTATCGGCGAACCCGATATTACAAAACCGATAACCGATTATGGTAAAATGCTTAAATATGGGGAAAAATATCGGTAAAACGATATATCGGTCGATCTCTAATTATAATGCGATATTTCATGTTGCCACATGGTTGCGCTATAACTGACTACATGTGTGTTGAATTTCATTCAAGTTCGCCAACCTCTTCGCACGCCATAAGCAAAGATGCATTAGGTGGTGCTATAAAGCCATTTTTCAACACTCACTTCTCAAACCCCAATCACATGTAACTAGTGCATTCGGTGAGCTTTCACTCGGACAAAAATACTCTTGAGCAGTTACAATTACACACCTTCGGTAAGAGAACCCTATTTATTTGGCTGTAGAGAAGGCAGTTTGTGTCCAAGCAATCGTGAAGCATGGTGGAGGTTCTTTGAATGTTTGGGGCTATTATTCTGCAAATTTGGTCAGGATTAACAGTGTTCTCAATGTTGAGAAAATTAGGCAGGCAATTTATTTATTCTGCAGCAGGCCTATGACTCTAAACATAGAGCCAAATATTTCAACGTAATCAAGTGTGTCGGGGATTCCACAGAAGATCTGTGGCTAGTTCTCCAAGGTGTTTGGAGAACTCTTTAAAATGTCAATGAGGCTGCTCACCCTGCCATGTTCTGGGGGGCATAGACGGTCCATATTAGTGAGCAGGTCCTGTCCTGTGATTTTTATGATGTTCAGGGAAATTTTTGATGCCTTACACAAAAACCTACGTGCAGTTTGATCTTTGTGAAATATATGTGCACATTTTTGTTTAACTTGGAAGGTTTTAGCTGCTTTCTGTAGATCAGAACTTTACCGGCGACCAAACAATATAATTCGTATGGCGTGGGAGTGCTTTACAGTGGTTTTATTGCTTATTTGCTTCATGTATTTCAGATGGAGCAGAAGCAAGTGGTTCCTCCATTCAAGCCTAACATCTCCGGCGAGTTTGGCCTGGATAACTTTGATGCCCAGTTCACCAATGAGCCCATACAACTCACGCCTGACGATGAGTGAGTGTCTGGTCATGTGAATCTGTCTGAATCAGATCTCAGGCACCATTAATCTGCTTCAGATCTTTACCACACCAATGCACTCATCATCAGGAAGTAATAGCACTTCACATTCCTGATGACGCATTAAAGTTGCTTTTCCTGGAAGATGTTTTACAGCCACGGAGTTAAATGTGCTGCTCCAGTTCAGACGCATTGATTTTGGTCTTTTTCTCTTTCCCAGTGATGCCGTAAAGAAGATCGACCAGTCTGAGTTTGAAGGCTTTGAGTACATCAACCCTCTCCTAATGTCGGCGGAGGAGTGTGTCTGAAGGCCCAGCTTGTGTCTGTTACATGCATATCATCGCTGCCTTTATTTCCACGGTCGCACTCACCAAGAACAACAATGTGGCTGCAATGAAACTTTGCCAAACATCTCACTTTCTGCCATTTGTTACCAGTAGTCCTTAAGTCTTGCTATTGTCTAGATTATGGTTATTCACATATCAGTGCTTTTGGTCAATTAAAGGTCACTGGAGTAAAGGATGAGATGGACTGTGATGGTACTAGTGCTAGTAAGACACATTTTATTTGTAAATATTAAAGAAAGTCCACTGAACATATATAGTATGCCATTTTAACTCTATATCTACAAATCACATGGGATATTCTTTAGAAAAAAACGTGATTATTTACTGTTTATCCTCAGAACAAAGGTTTAACAAGAGGAAAGAACACTTTGTTTTATTGTTTTTATTTAAGAATATTGTCCTTTATATAGTGCACAATGTGTTGAATCATTTTTTTCAGGTGTTTTGTGATGATTGGGAATATTTTAGGTGGTTGAAAAACGGCAATAAACATATAGAACACTGTTGTAAATATCGACAACTGTGAATGGAGAGGTAAAATACTAGAGTTTTCTTCAACAGGACCAAAACAAGGCACTAAAATAAATCTGTTCCAGTCAGTGGTCAACTGTTACTACACTTCTACTGCTGCATGTATAAAGTATTTACTTTCTTGATCTACTTCTTGCTTTTTTTGTGGTAAATGTTATATATTTTGCCTTTGTGGAAGATGTATTTTTACATTGAACAAACTGAGCATCGTTGAGCTTGTGTTCACTGTTTCTCTGTAGTTACTGTGTTTCGTCCCTTCGGGGGATTTCTGTTCGGATGCATGTTCTGAGGGGATTGTGTTTACTCTAGACGACCCATTCAATGGCACGCGGGTGGTACGTTTTGGAAACGGATCATGTCTGAACTTGTTTTTGTTTATTTGATTCTCCAAAAGGAACTTTGGCGATAATGACCAAAAGATAACATTAAACACAAGCTACTTGTACACGGTGTTGCCCTCTTCCTTGATCCTCACCATGCACGCCTCAAGTGGCTTGCATTTTCACTCGGGTTTTGAGGTGGGAAGTTTAACAACCCAGCGTTTGATGATGGGCAGAGGGTCAAAGAAGACCTGCTTTTTCTGTCAGTTCTGTTTATTAATATCTGAATATGTTAAATGGAATAAGCTCTAGCACCTTTTTTTTAACGCCTCGTAGTGTTGAAAGAAAAAAAAACATTCCGTCAAGTGTGACAGCTGCTTGTTGTGAATGGACCAAATTCACACCATACTTTTGTTGCGTTTAATTCCCTGTTCAATAATCAAGAAGTGAATAAAACCAGTTATTATTTTCCGAAACCACAATTTAAGACTAGCTTGGCTGTATCAGTGATGAGTGACTGAACATTCAGCCCAGTTCATTGAAGACTGAATCATGAATCGAATTGTGTTCTTGACTCTTCACTAGTTCAACGGTTTCTGGTAATGGTCTAATAGGGTTTATGGAACTGCACACTTGCATACTGAACAGTAGGTGAAATAGGTGAGCCGGTGATGGTATGTTCAAATTCAGAAAAGTACTTGGATGACTCAAGAAATCTTAAGAGTGCATACCATCCACACTTCTCAATCCCATGCTGTAACCACACCGGATGTCTGGAAATGGTGGACAATTTCAATTTCATAGTTAACCTCACCAGCCATTTTATTAGGTATATCTGTCCAACTGCTCGTTAATGTAAAATTTCCAATCAGCCAATTACATGGCTGCAACTCACGGTGACGATGAACTGCTACCGTTCAAAGCGAGCATCAGAATGTGGAAAAAAGGTGAATTTAAAAGGTGGTTTGAGCTGATAGGAAGCCAACAGTAACTGAAATAACCACTTGTTACAATCAAGGTATACAGAAGAGCATCTCTGATCACATTTAACCTTGAGGCGGACGGTCTACAAAAACGGAAGACCACAACGAGACAGTGGAACATTGGGAAAGACATTGATAAATCTTGATTTCTGCTGCAGCATTCGTATGGTAGAGTCAGAATTTGGCATCAGCAACATGAAAGCTTAGATGCACCCTGCCTTGTATCAACAGTTTGGGCTGGTGGTGGTGTTATGGTGAGGGGATACTTTCTTGAGACACTTTAAGCCCATTAGTATCAATTGATCATTGTGTCAATGTCACAGTGCCCTTATGATCACCTTCTGAAGTATCTTCTGATGGCTACTTCCACAGGATAATGCACAATGTCATAGAGAGCGAATCACTGGTTTCTTGAACATGACAATAAGTTCACTGTACTCAAATGGTCTTCACAGTCACCAGATCTCAATCAAATAGGGCACATTTGGGAGGTGGTGGAATGGAAGATCATGGATGTGCAGCTGACAACTTGTGACGCTATCATCAAAACTCACAGAGAACTGTCCTGTATCAATACAAGCCACATTAAAAAATACTTTAATCAGGCCGATATTTATGTCAGGATATCTAATTTCTATCTAGGATATACATTCAAACACTGGGATAGTGTCCCTTTTATGACGTGGAAAATCCAAAATGCATAGGTTACTTTTATTTTAAAAATACGACTGCTATTTACGCTGACAACAAAAATCTTTCTTTTTTATGTGAATATTGTGTGAAACATTAATACAAACCAGATTCTTCATTGCATGTATTTTGTGAGTGAAATCCACTGTTTTAAATAAACATACAGATGACCGTTCTCTCGTGTGGCGCTGCGCCTCGTGGTCCAGATGGTCGAGGGCCTCACCCCGAGCGTCCGCGGCCCGCCTTTCACGACTCACCTTCCTCGACTTTGGCCGCTACTGTACAACCCGTGAGAAACGATGAATGCGAGTGTTTGAGAGCAGACTTTGCTCTGTGTGACTTTGTATTTGTGTCCTCTTCCTCGGGAGACCAGGACACGCGATTCCCAGCGGAAGACAGTTCCGAGTTGCCCTCTAAACTCAGAGAAAGATGTGTGCCCTTGCTCGATCAGTGGCGCAGAACAAACGATTCATCAGAGGATTTGAAGCCGTTTCACTTGAAAATGGTTCTTTTAAGGAATTATGAATATCTAAAAACATGGTTAACTCTTAGTACATTTATTAAATCAGTATTTTTTTTACATGTAATGGTCATATTCGTAATTTAATTAACGTTAAGTTAGTGCTGGACTCGCATTGGGTAGCAGGCGCCATTTTATTTTTTCTAGAAAATATGGCGGACCATTTCAATTTTTTGTGATTATAGACTAATATGCATCAATTACCACTACTTATTGGGAAAAATTGTGCTATTACTTTTCCCGGAACTTAAAAAGTAAAAAAAAAATCATGGGTGAGTCTGAATCCAAACAAGACTAATCTTTAATGTTCGAATGGGATGTATGTTTCAATACACAAACACATTGAGAGTTAAATTCTTGCACCTTTTCCATCAGTCTTCACCTGACTTTTAACTTAACATTAATCCATGGTAGTTTCAGATTGGCAGAGTCATTGCAATGCACATTTGAAGATGCTGTTGTGTATTTTACATAGTTTTGCCATCGTTCCTTTGTTTTCATGGGCTAATTGTTTTGTACTGAAAATGGCAGGATATATGATGCCACAAATTTCGCCCATTTAAGAGTTGATTAAGCTAATGTAAATGAGTTGGTGGTATATTTGTATATCTGATAAAGCTGTTTGAAAGAGTCATTGGTTGAATCTTGTTAAAAGATGATGTGCAACCATAATCTACAAATTGGTACATTACTTCATATGTTCAATATCAACCTGAAGCGAAAATATATAGCTAACATAATTTAGTTGTTGCGTATTGCCAGTATCTGGGTCAGAAGTAAAAATCCTATTAGTCCACCTGCTCCATCTGTAGATTTTGTGTTAGGGCCATTGAGTGTTTTGACTTATTTCAAAGCATTCAAAAACCCAGTGAATTGTTTATACAAATTATATACTTTTCAGAGTTCTGTTTACATAGAAGGTTGGTTTCTTCACCTTAAATGTTGTATTTCTAAAAAGATTGTTATTAGGGGTGTAACGAAACACCCTATCATTGATAATTATACCTCAATGTATATTGAGTCTGTAATCATCCAACCAATAGGGGGCAGTATGAATGTTTGTGCACTCAGAGTTTGTAAAATTCGTAAGAGAAGGAGTGATTGTGATTTATACATAGTTTTACAATATTTCTTTTCTTTGTCAATAATGCTATTTAAATGCTTGTTTATGTTTGTGTATTGTCGCTCATAGACAATATATATCCCAGTATCCTCACGATACACATTGTGACGTTTTTGTATCATACACCCCTAATTTAAATACGTGCAAGTGTAACATTGTCACATTCTTTTGATGCATGATCTAGTTATGTAGAAATTCTAAAACTGTTTACTTTTTTTCCCTCTCGAAATCCTTTTTTGCTGCTATTTATGAACTAATTATGTCACAGTTTACCAATAACTGGATTTAAATGTTTTCGTTACTGTATAGATTATTGTTTTGAGCACCCCCATGGCTTAAAATTCCTTCTGTTGTTGACATAAAACGGCCTCCATCTTCAGATCTAAATGTGTCTTCATGCAGGTAGGGAGCCAGATGTGTTTCCTTTACATTGTCTGTTGAAAAAGACAAGTAAAAACTCCCTTTCAGAGCATGCAGGGGCCGAATCCACCTCTGCTGTTGCAGATATGCATGAGACGTGTGTTTGTTCTGCTCTCTGACGTTGCATTTCTGTATAGATTTTCTTTTGAGGCCGTGTCCTCAGGGGGCTGCTTAAGGCTTAGTCCCAGTGTCTGTAATGAAGATAGCTGCCTGACTAACTGTGCGGCCCATCAGAGCTTAATCTATTTTCCTGTCATTCTTTATCCTTCATTCTCCTGCATGCAAACAGCATTATGTCAAGCTTTAAATGAACTATCAGCTATTAGAGAGTACTCGCCCGTATTAACTTTAGATTACTCCTCGCAATATTGGGGAGGATGCTATTATCTTCTGTAGAAAAAAATCAATCCACTGGTGTTTGGAGTTCAGGCATAGCTCACAGTGTGAGTGTGGGTGCACCTGCTTTCATAATACATGTGCTGACCTGTCTCTTATACACATCTAGATGTGTATAAGAGACAGACCAGTAGCAGCCAAAATATTTAAATTAGCATTACCATCATTAGCATTTCTTTTATCTCACATGCAAATATCCTACATAGATTTTCCATCCGGTGTGTTCTGATCAGTAATATGCAAATAAGAAAATGAGAACAGGTTTGTAAATGACGCTCAAAGATCCGTCCTAAATAAAAATAAACAACCAAATGAAATCCTGCTGGAGGGAAACCACCAAACAAACAATAGCAAAATGTCGGCTCTGGGAATCCCATCAGAGTGAATGAGTGACGGGGAAACACAGAAGACATGTCCTGGCACAGTTGTCCCCTGGGGTGTGGGAGGCAGCTGTTCTGACTGAACAGAGCCAGCAGTGTGTCGGTCAGCAGAGCTCTGGCCGGGGACTCCGTGTGCAGTTGTAGCACATTGCGTGTGTGAATAAGGCGTGTTGTCCCATGCAGACAGCGACTGGGCAGACACACAATGGAGAACTGCTCAAGCTTAACACCAGCAGTCACTTCAGAGAACAGCGCTTCAACAGACGCTTCGAACTGGGAACAATCCAGAATACCCCAGGAATCGTGGAAGAAGTCCACTTTTATTAGTCGAGTTAAGATGCCTTCAGCAAAGTTAACACTGGATCTAGCGCTGATATAGCTGGATAGTGGAATTATCCAACAAAAATAAGAAAAGTTTGAAGTGCATAGATAGCACACTTCTAGGATTACTTTTTGCGATTTTTGGTAGCTGTGCTCTGCGAATCTAATTTTTGCAGAATACGATTTTTCTCTCAGGACCTTATTTTAAACCTTATTTTATTTAATAAAATAAATAACTCCAAACTTGCCCTAAATATATGATTTGATGCCAGATGAAAAATAAATTCACTAAATGTATGGAATCTAGTGTTCCAAACATTAATACACCACCTCCTCTATGACCTCTCAAGACTCATCATATCATGAATAACTAAGCCAAACATACTCTTGCATCAGTTAAGTGTGCAGATGTGTGCACAAGACTTCCTGACTGTAATTCGATCAGACTGAGATGAGCTGATGTGATGAATGACAGTGTGCTGGCATCACTTACCGAGACCCGAGGCATAAATGGCCTTAACTGACTTCTTCATCTTGTAGAGGACACTGCGGTCAACATCCAGGGCCTAAACACACAGGAAAAAGAAAGATGTAAATTGAATATGCGCCTTCCAAAAAGTAATCCTGATGCATGTTTGAAAGAAAATATTCCATCTTCAGTTCGGTTTAATATTGCTGCAATCGAACATTAATGGTTAAAAGAATCGAACGCACAACTCTCTAAAGGATTCCTGCATGTTGCTATGGATGTGTGAGTTGGTGTGTGTGTGTATATACACACATAGGATGTAACCCTGCGGTCTTCACTTTGCAGGTGTTTCATTATTCAAAAGCAAACTCCTAAAAATACTCCAAAACAATCTCTGCACAGCACAAGCAAGTGAAATCAGCGGGAGGATTCACAACGCTGGACACCAGAGACAAGCTCCAAAAGGGAAATGTGTCTTGAATAACCAAAATCGAGACATATGATAGGTTGAAATATAGTCCACATTATGAAAGACTCGTAATCACTGAATCGTTCGAGTCCTCACTGCAGGCTGACAAATCTTTTGTAATTGCAATTTGAAAAGGTTCTGTGTTTCTTTATTTAAAATCAAGACAATGAAACAACCTTCCCCTCTTTTTCTTAATTAGAATTTAAGAAACTAAAAAGGACTCCTAATTCTTATTTACGACTCACAGAGTTTAAATAACCCAGATATGTTATATGAAATGAATGAAGTGGATGCAATAATTTCATTATTTATTGAACAAGTATACATCTTGGGTTGTAGTTTAAAACTTCTGAGATTTAATACTTTAGTTCAACCTGGTTCAGGTCTGAAAGGCGAAAACAAAATGACCAAATTATTTTGCAATCGAAGCTAACAGGCTTTCTTCACAGAGTTTCTATGGCCCAGGGCTGAGCGGTATGACCAAAATGTTATTTCACGGTATGAGAAATTTTATTTCACTTTTTTTTTTTAACACAGGTAGTTATTCCAGAAAATGTACAAAAGGGCTTATATTTTTAGAATATATAGGGGCAATATATTTAGAATATCCTTTTAAACCGGTGCCATCTCTTTGCATGTATGCATCATAATTGCATTGGTTATTTCTTTGCATCGTTTTAAGCTTTTTCACACAGCACAACTTTGGTAAAAGTGGTTTGAACCTGCAGCATTTTCTTCTTTTTGCCTGACGGGTCACTTTCTTGCTTTTCATTTTAAAGCAGTGAAAGAGATTGCTTGTGTTACCGCAGCCAGTGAGTATGCGACAGTTTGCAAATCACGTTTTTCTGCTCATTGTCAGATTTTGTAAAACCTAACCAAGTCCACACATCAGATGTTGCACATCTTTTAATCCTGCACAGGATTTTTTTTGTTAGTTTCTCCTTTTCCATGTTTTACAAAGTCCCAGCGTATTCTTCAGTCCTTTATTCAAAGATTTAACCAGTCTCAACCTCGCATGTTCTGCACGTGAGATGGCCACACCCACCAATTTATATTTCGCATTAAAAAATATGATGATACCGCCAAGCCATAGGTTTACCCAAGTTAACTCTGGGGTTAAATAGTAGCTCCCCCTATGGTAGGATAATAGTTTTAGTCAAAAGCAACATACTAACATGGAATCTGCATTTTGGTACCAGTTTAATGCATTCATAACTTCTGTCATTTTATTTTTACTACCTATTAAAAACATAAAAATGTTCAGAATCACATTTCTTTTCTATGTAAGATCACTTTAGCTATTTTACAAAAAAGGAAGTATACATTTACATTTCCTCTCTTTACTGCACATCTGCTTATAATTATTTTTTAAAGCAATATCAGAAGGAGGCCACCAAATGCTGGTCTGCAGGCAGTGTTTAATTCAGCTGATTGTGTAGATTTAGAACAGTGGGCAGACTCAAAGAGTCAGCCAAAATGTTAAACACCAAAGCCTGACCTCCTGAGAAAGCGAAAGGAAAGCTGACTCAGGAAATAGTTGAAGTGTTGAAAAGCCACATTTAAAATAAAATTCACAATGTCACAATGTTTCCAATGTTGCATTCTGCTTCCAATTCAGTTACAACAGGAAAGCCCATTAAATCACTTCATCCGTTCATGATCTTTCATAAGGATCACACTTTCACACTCATATATAAGTTGATTACATGTATTAATAAATAATACTAGTGACTTCTTAAGGATAAGGCAGCTGTCTGGGCATGTCACATTACTTTTAATTTCATAACATTCCCCTTTCTTTCTCCTGTTCACTTCTTGCCTGTTCTTTCTATAACATCTAATAAACGCAATATACCGCAAAACATATCTGATTCGAGATGCAACTCGTTTCTAAAAACAGAAATAATACTAATATGGGGTGTATGTTGTGAACGCTCCGCTACGCTAACTGCTTTCCTCTTTAACCTGAGGTTCCACAGATTACACCTGGTTCCCGAAAACTTCTGTGATATTCAAGGATAGGCTAAGGGGGCTTTCATGCACATACACAAAAAAAACTGATAAAGGGACCAATGCAATTGGGGTTGGGTAAAATAAAACTGTTTTGTTCCAAGGCTTGGCTAAAGTGCCATTTTCTTACAGAGAATTTCCTTAAAACCACACCCGTTACTTGATTTACTTGATTATATGATACCTGTTAAATTTATTATTAAACATAAATAAACTTTGGGTTAAATGTAAAGTTACCACTGTGGTATAAAACATATTTGCAAAAGTGTTTCTGTATGTGTAGCAGGTTCTCCTTTACATCGATATGCACTTAAATCTATCAGAATAATCAAATAGCTGGTGGTAACCGAAAACCAACCCAGCTTCCATTTTCTTTATCTCCACGCTATCCTTTTCTTAATCTCATTTACAGACCATCTTCTTCTAAAAGTGGGGCACTCAGCTCTGAATAACCAGAGACAGTTTAAAGAAGGGAGATCTCACACTTCTGTTCCTCTGCAACTGCTTCCTGAGAACCTGCAAAGATTTTTAATAAACCTCTAAACATTATTGTTCAAACTCTTAAACCCTTTCTTCAGTTATTTCCTCAAACATGTACAGAAATAAAGGGGACAAACCTAAAGAGACACACGTCTAGCTCGATCAACATTTGTTTGATGCTTTATGTTTTAACACATTCTGACATTTGAAAGCAAGTGTTACATTAGCATGCAGGGGTTGACCAGATATCACGCCTGTGCTTGTAACACTGTGAAACACACTTGGCAGATGTTCACACTCGTGTATGGAAATACATCACTTGCTTTGAGATGAAAGCAGAGTTCTTTGAAACAACTTAATGCATGGTAGTCCTGGGCGTAGGAGATCATATCACAATTCTTTTTCAAATTGGTTTTAAGACTATTCCAGCACAACAATATAACCAAACTAGAGCTGTAACCGGGCCTAAAAAGTTCAAGTTCAGCCTCACAAGTCGAGCACAATTCCATTTACCGTCTTATTTATGAGCCCAAATCAGAGGTTATTCAAAAGAAGTGTTGTTACACCCACAACTCTGTGACTAACCAGAAAAAAATTTTTATGTGTTCAGAATTGGCACAGCTGCGAAGTAAATGGTTTTTTTTTTAAGAAAGAATCACGCTAATCTCGCTTTTAAGCTTTGTGTGACAAACTTTATCAGAAACTTTTAACACAACGCCACTTCAATTGAAAAAAATGTGCATTGATTTATTTTAGGGACATTAGGGAATCAACTAATTTATAGGACACCAGGGAAGAGTAACACTATAGTTAAAATGGAAGGAGTGTTCTCCTGACAGATGGCAGCATTAATCAAATTGACCAGTCCTAGTATCAAACAGGTTGTTTTATATAAGATAAAACAACTTTGCAAATCTATGACTTTGGTTTGCTTGTTTCATGATAAACAAATTAGGGATGAACATTATATTCAACTTCATTTAATGGGTTCGATGAAACGGCGATGTATCCAGTGCATTGAAGGTGAATTCACCAATTAAATCAGAAGTGTACAACACTGCCACCAGCCATGACACTAAAAATGCTGGCCCTAATCTGACGTCTGGCTGGAATTAAGCTTCACTTGGCCCAAAGAAAAGATTTAACACACCAACCCTGACTTACACACGGATTTTGAAACTTTAATGCTTTACAGGGCCTTCATACTGACCCTGTAAAATCTTGTCTCAGACATTACTTCTCTCAGAAAATAAAACGCAATTCTACACTTCCACAAAAACTGCATTTAAGTAAACTGAAGATGTAAAAAAAAAAAATATATATATATATACACACACATATATATATGTATATATA
>SRMA01027291.1:73095-177242 GCA_007224835.1 Danionella cerebrum | reverse complement strand
AAAATATGATGATACCGCCAAGCCATAGGTTTACCCAAGTTAACTCTGGGGTTAAATAGTAGCTCCCCCTATGGTTGGATAATAGTTTTAGTCAAAAGCAACATACTAACATGGTATCTGCATTTTGGTACCAGTTTAATGCATTCATAACTTCTGTCATTTTATTTTTACTACCTATTAAAAACATAAAAATGTTCAGAATCACATTCCTTTTCTATGTAAGATCACTTTAGCTATTTTACAAAAAAGGAAGTATACATTTACATTTCCTCTCTTTACTGCACATCTGCTTATAATTATTTTTTAAAGCAATATCAGAAGGAGGCCACCAAATGCTGGTCTGCAGGCAGTGTTTAATTCAGCTGATTGTGTAGATTTAGAACAGTGGGCAGACTCAAAGAGTCAGCCAAAATGTTAAACACCAAAGCCTGACCTCCTGAGAAAGCGAAAGGAAAGCTGACTCAGAAAATAGTTTAAGTGTTGAACAAGTGCCATTTTCTTACAGAGAATTTCCTCAAAACCACACCCTTTACTTGATTTACTTGATTATATGATACCTGTTAAATTTATTATTAAACATAAATAAACTTTGGGTTAAATGTAAAGTTACCACTGTGGTATAAAACATATTTGCAAAAGTGTTTCTGTATGTGTAGCAGGTTCTCCTTTACAGCGATATGCACTTAAATCTATCAGAATAATCAAATAGCTGGTGGTAACCGAAAACCAACCCAGCTTCCATTTTCTTTATCTCCACGCTATCCTTTTCTTAATCTCATTTACAGACCATCTTCTTCTAAAAGTGGGGCACTCAGCTCTGAATAACCAGAGACAGTTTAAAGAAGGGAGATCTCACACTTCTGTTCCTCTGCAACTGCTTCCTGAGAACCTGCAAAGATTTTTAATAAACCTTAATCTTATTTTATCTTATATAAGATAAAACAACTTTGCAAATCTATGACTTTGGTTTGCTTGTTTCATGATAAACAAATTAGGGATGAACATTATATTCAACTTCATTTAATGGGTTCGATGAAACGGCGATGTATCCAGTGCATTGAAGGTGAATTCACCAATTAAATCAGAAGTGTACAACACTGCCACCAGCCATGACACTAAAAATGCTGGCCCTAATCTGACGTCTGGCTGGAATTAAGCTTCACTTGGCCCAAAGAAAAGATTTAACACAACAACCCTGACTTACACACGGATTTTGAAACTTTAATGCTTTACAGGGCCTTCATACTGACCCTGTAAAATCTTGTCTCAGACATTACTTCTCTCAGAAAATAAAACGCAATTCTACACTTCCACAAAAACTGCATTTAAGTAAACTGAAGATGTAAAAAAAAAAAATATATATATATATACACACACATATATATATGTATATATAAAAATCACATATTAGACTGATATTAGGTAATCATTACATCATTTACAAGGATATTTCTTAATTTATGTGTGTACATATTGATTCAGTAGATAAATATTACGTTTTCAATACATAACAAGTAAAAGTGATTTTCATTCAAGGCAAGTTCCAAATTTTCACGTCATCAAATATATTGGATCCTAACTTGCTTAAAAAGAAGCCTACATTAATCTTGCAGGATAATCTATTCAACTCATTGATTCATCTGCAGCTTATAAACAAATATTTGTGGTTTCAAACATTATGCATGAGCCAAACATGAACTCACCTAGTCCTGCACTTAAAATTGCTTTACAAAACTATTAAAAACTGATGTAATGTTCTCATTAGGTGAGATTAAGAGCACAACCTTAATCCAACCAATAATGCAAGTTCTTAGTGAAATTAAATGAAGTAAAGTTAGTGAAAGTGCAGAAAGTTTTTGAAAAAGCAGAAAGAAACAATGCCACAGTGAACATTGGCCTGCCTTTAGCTGTGATTACGGCATGTTTTTTAGAGCGTGTGACTTTTTTTTTGACCAGGCAGTGACTGATTATAATAAAAAAATATATATATATGCTCAAATCTACACGGTTCTCAGATCTGCAAAGACTCATGAAGTGCATGCCTGGTGTAACTACGCTCCGCCTCCCTTCCCAGACCCCCAAAATGACAACATCAAAACAAATCCAGCACCAGAAAATTTCTGGTATAGACCAATCTATTTTTACTCCATCTTACAACATGCCTCCTTGCATCAAACCTAGTTCCACCCTCTTTAATCTTTGAAGAACAAAGCAGAAATCTGTCTGCACGGCACATGCTTGGCTCCTGTCTACAGCTCTTTTATTACATGTCGCACTTCCATCCCCCCAAACTACCCCCCCCCCCCCCATTGTTGAACTTGAGCCAAAAGAGGCTGTCTGGACTAGATTGCAATTATAAAATTTCAGTGGAGAACAAGCCAGGTTCACCATTCAGGTTTCACTGGGGCAGCAGATGTTTTAGTTTTAAAACAACTAGAATTGCAAAGTTGGTGAATGGGTGGTGCAGTTCTGGGTCATGTTTTCTTTTTGTGTGATATCTGACACTGCTGCAGTGGTGAATAGGAAGCATGTTAGTGGGGTGTTATTACAGTACAGTCAGTAAACTCCACTCTGTGTGGTCCTATGATGTGTTTGAGGTGTGGGCTTCTAAACTCATCAGGAGGTAAAAAAGAAGCTCATGAACACATTGATGCTATTGGGTTTTCTTTCTTTTTTTCCCCCTCAAAAATGTCCACAAAAGCATCACTTTTTCCCCCAATAAAACACATAAAAAGCCTTCTAAATTGAAGAAAAACAATCAAAAAGTCAATTCAAACAGACATTAAAGAAAACAATGAGTAAGCTAACAGTTTCTAGATGCTAAGTGGATATGTGGTAGGCTTCAACGGTATACAAATTATAAACATCACAAATTCTGACAATACAAATTTAGAGCAACAGTTTGGAGTAACTAAGTTCTAATGAAAACTATAGGTTTTACATTGTTGTGTAGTTTTTTTTTTTGTATACCTAAAAGAATTTTTGAAGCATCTGGTCAAAATAACCTCGATAGGAAAGAATCGCACAGTGAATTGTACTTGAACTGACAAACTACTTGTGTGGCATTATTACAAAAAAAAGAAGAACCAGTGTCTATATGGATATGGCCTAAACTGTGGCATTTCACAAGAAGATCTGTTTCTGATTTCCCCAAACCTCTCAATTTAGTCACAAACAGATGTTCTCGAGCAGTGGAAAAGAATGGGATCTGGTGAGCTCCCAAGAATTTAAATGCACCCGGAGCCAAATATCTAAGTCATCTTTGTGTATCCCTAAACAATTCAGGTTTCCAAAATAAAAAGCAATTGTTCTGTTTTTCAATTATAATTGTTCAATTATTCTTAAATTGTCATCGGTCCACTTCAAGGATAGACACAGAGCTAGTTCATGGCACTATAATAGAGACGCTACTGCCAAGGAGAAGAATATCGTTTTCCCAATCATGGGCTGTAGGAGCAAGAGAAATTCAAAGGGATTTAAACACAGATCTCCATTATTCGTGGAACCACTGAACTCAGGAAACTACCATATTTAACTTTTGCTGTGACAGGCGTGTCTCATGCCCCCTGCTGAATTTGGTCAAAGGCACCTAGACTGACATACCCCCGCCTTCTTTGTGTAAATAGGACTTTAAAATAATCTTACTTTCAAACTTGTTCGTTCTGCCCGTAATACAGATTGCTCCTAAACATAAAACAAATGTAAGCAACAAAGAACCATAGTTTGTTAGCAATTTACTACTTCCAGATCCAGAAGCATTTCTTTAAAAACCAGTTTAGTACACCATGATTTGAACATATACCAACACACCTTCTCAGATACACAGTGCATCAAAATATCATGAAAAAATAAGTGCATAAAGTCAACAAAAACATAATTCTCTCTTCCCAACTATATTAATATTTCTACTAATGCAGGACTGGGTTGCAACTCGCAAGGACAGCAATCTGCCCAGCCACCGCTCTTTCCAGATGTAATCACATCTTCAAGGGGACTACCAAGGCTTCCCCAGGTTTGCAAAGAGACTGAATCCCTAATCCCATTGGACATTCCAGAAACACAGATCAAGGAAGGCTGTCAGAAATAGATGCCAAAGCTATCTTGTTGAGGTGGAATGGTTTGGGTGCCAAAAACGATGCTCACAAGGCTAAATGCCCTTTGGCATACAGGTTTTAAGTTACATACACAAGAGTGGTTCAAAAACCCAATTTTAGAAAAACAGAACAAGTTCTAAAAAACCCTTAACATTGCCCCGTAATTCAGAACAAAAGCCCTAGCCTGGAGTCAGGTCTGGATTAAGGACTTGCAACAAGCACCTACCAATCGAGTGTTATCAAGAAAAGTGTGACAACTCTTGCATTTGAGGAGCTATAGAGGGCCAGTGCAATGCAAAATGGGCAGCAGCTAAAGACAGGAACTTAGTTGACCCATACTCTGGACACAAGAAATGTGTCACCATCAATTCAATATATTATAGCAGTTTTGACCAAGTGGCTAGTGATCAGAAGGTCACTGGTTCTATCCCTACCTCCAGTGGGAGTTGAAGGTGGGTTGAGGGTTGAGTTATGGTTGTCTCTGTGACAACCATAACTGTGATGGCCTTGAGCAAGTCATAAGATTCCCACTGCTCTCCGAGCACTGGAACCAATAGCTCTAGGTAACTCCATACTTAGTGCGCAAGTCATTATACCAAATTTATTTTTTCTAAATTAGTTTCATCTGCAAAAAAAAAAATAAAATTATTACCCGTCCAACAGAACACAAACAAGTGCCGTTTTGTCGGTCCCTAGCATCTTTTTTGGTCCTTTATATTAATGTGGGAATGGGTTCTCCTCATCAGACCACACAGTAGCGTGACCGGTCATTGTGAAGTATTGGCTCTATGTATATACTAAGTCTGAAAGTACAACTGTTAAAAAGTAAGGCAAACGGACTAGGATCCCTTTGCTTTCATAAAATACAATGATATTAAAGCTCCATATGCTAAATGGTTAACAACGGCATGCATTAAAAACATATCAGACCTTTTAACGCTAATAACAGATCTCAAAATTGTCACCTGCACTGGGTCCTTTCAAACAAATTGATTCGGGCAGAACACAAGAAATGCACACACTGATAAAAGAACACTTTTTAGTCATCGCACCTCTATTTTAGGCATCATGAGACTGCCCTAAACAACCAGAACAAACACAACCTCCCTCAGGACAGCTGTAAGTGCACCATGAAAACAAAGGGCGCTCACCTAGATTCACACTCACTTCAAATGCAACCAATGGTGCAATTTTTCCATGGTGTAAAACACATACTAAAGCTCAGTGGACTGCTCTTGATGCAAGGCAGCTCTGCTCAACAAAACCTCCATTGTCTAAATTGAGTGAGCGAATGTGGGTGTGTGAGTGAAAGGGAGAGGGGGAAACAAATGAAAGGAAAGTGGAGCAGACTACTGTGATTGTGAACAACTAGCTAATCGAGGGACAGGACAGGGTCAAAGTCTACTGCAAACATGAAAACAATACATGCACACCAAACATAAAATTTAAAAAAAAGAGAGAGCTGAAGACAAGCAGAGCATATTGCTCCTCTCTTGAAAGCCCATATGTTTATATAGGACCATTTGTCTTCAGTGGAAGCACTTGTCTCAAAGAGGACCTTTTGCCCTAGAGTGATCACCTCAAAGCCAAACTTGATTTATATCCTTCTGGGAACATAGGGCATAAAGTGCTACAAGACAAACTGGACTGACCACTACTCCTTCACAAAACCAACACAAGAGTTTAGCTCCGTCACTCCTGTTCACAGGAAACAGCTTGAATCACCCATTAGCTTAATGTTTAACCAAGATATACTCTGAAAAAGAATTGCCCAGATATAAATATAAAGAACCTATATGATATGCCCATAATGCTACAATGAAAACAACCTTTACAAACTATTTTAATACCACATGTTTCATGGTTAGAGATTAGTAAAGATTAGGAAACCATGGTCTAGTTTGATATCATCGATCAACTAAGGGGCAGTGCCAGCATTTGCACACTCAGAGCATGTAACAATACAGAGGAAGACAAACCAAGCATCAAGACAAAGGATTTATCTGTAGGACCCTGAGACAAGATTGTGTCAGCACAAATTTTTAAAGCTTTTCCCATTGAGCATGATGAACTAACAAATAAATGAGTTTTGATAAGCCCAGGGAAAAGAGAGGAGGTCAGACATGAATTAATCAGTTGCCAGGGAGCAACTGTGGATGAAAATTATGTGTACAAATATTTTCTCTTGTGCGTAATTCAATAACAAATCTGTGTGCTTCTGAGAGCTGTGTAGAAATGGAGGATTGCTCAGATTCTTCTAGACACTGTAAAACAGCCTCTGGTAAACTGTAACACAATTAAACAGCTGCATATATTGAGCTGCTGAAATCAGGCGCAAAAAGTTTATTATTAACTCTTAATAGTATTTACTGGCTGTTAATCAATCACCATATTTGTCCACTGCCATGTGGGAATGAAAAGAATATTTTGTAGTGCAGAATTTCCAAAAAGAACATTTGCAAGTTGTCTTGTAGTGAAGGACTGAATACACAGGACGACAGTCTCAGAATAAATGTAGAGGTATATTTAGAACTTTATCGATGTCTCCATAAAAAGTAGATAGCTGATCTGATGCCTTTCTACAAAACCAAACACAAGCAGTATCAACCATTTGAAAATGCTTAAAATAAATCAAAATAGAATTGAAAAGAGCTCAAAAAGTGACGCAGCATCACATGAGTGTTTTGCATACAAATAAAAACAATACTTTCACGCATAGTTATTCTAACTTATCCCATTCACAAAACCACTCTGTGATTGGCAACTTTGTCATACTGTGACGTTGCATCGTACTGCAACCTAGAATTGCCGGATGATAGCCACATAAGATACATGACAGGAAACCTAGATTAAACCAAAAGACTGATTTGTTGAAACAATGACTGAACTTTTTGGCTGGAAGGATGTCAAGGCACCATGTTTAGAGGAAATTCGGCACTCCTCATCACCTGACTAAAGTCTAACATCAACATTTCTACAGTAAAGTAGGCAACCAGTCTATTTCAGAGCCACATTAATCACCATGCACTTTTGAGTTCATCTGAAGCATGTTATGGGACTATGGATAACCTTTTTGTTTCCCCAGACTTCCAGTATAGTCGCAAGCGGGCTTGTTTTAGACATGCTATTCAGGAGTGTTATGCCGCTACATCATTCTGTTCAACTTGGTGACATACCAACAGAAATGCCAAACCCTGCCCTAGAAAAACAAAACAAGAATGTGTAAAAATGTGCACATGAATTATATTTTGGATATAATACATGTTTGGGAGGACAGTGGGAAATTTTGAGGTTTGAAGGTGCATATCTCTCCTGAGGTTAATAGGGAAAACAACTTCTTCCAAATATACAAGCTTTCTACGGATGCAGAAGCGGCATTAAAAATTCAGCAGGTATAAAAATAGCAATGCTCTGAGGCTAGCCTTCAAATGTGGACAACCAGGTGGTGTTCACACATTTTAGAGAAGTCCCTTGAAATCTCAGACATAACTAAACCACATTTACCCAACATATGGTAAGTCCTTAATACTTCAAATGGATGTACATGTATAACACGTTTATAACTAGGGGTGGGAATTAAACAATTTCCTTCCGTGAAACTACTTCCTAAAAGGTACTTTGCTTGCACTGTTAATGTCGAACACCAAAAGCTGCAAATGAACTAATTAAACCAATGTTACAGTACCAAAAAACTCGTACAACGCCCACAGAGAAATTTGGTAAAGCTTGAAATTATTAAACTGAAACTTATAACGTATCAAACCAACAACGCACTTCAGAGAATTGAAATGGCATTTTTAAAGGACATAACAGCAGATCAATAGAGGGAACTTCATTAATGAAGTAGAGCTTGACAACAATACCACTAAAATGGGAGTTGTCTCCATAATCCAAAGACAACCCCCCGTAGAGACACCCTGCCCCCACTAACACGAACTAAACAAAACCCAATGCACTTGTGAACCCTCGGAAATCAATGCACCCTGCTCAATTCACTCGATGGGATTTATACAACACCAGTTTTGCAATGCGCCATTAGGGATTCAAGGTTAACTATGAGATATTCCAGTGTCTGATGTGAAAAGACAATGGCTGTGGCAAAAGCAAAAATTAAAATTCTGAATCCACAAAGGTAAGGGACAGGAAAGTCCAAACAAATCTCCTTTCAACAATGTACTTATTTTGCATTTACTTTTCTCCTGATAAAAGTAAGATAGCCCATATAAGTAAACTTAACAAAAATTACACTGACTTCCATTCACGAGAAAACAGGCGCTTGGTTTTTACTCATTGTTATCTTAGTCACTGCTTCACAAATCTGGAACCTCACCTGTTCCTCACCACAGCTGTTGCATCACCATTTACCAAGATGGTTTCGATGCATTCTTTACTTGAAAATCTTTCCAAGAAAAGATTGGAAAACCATTTAAACGAGAATTGGTTACTTATTTAAAATGAAGAAATATGTGGTGCAAAGTAATGTGTTCAGCATTAATGACTTCAAACCAGCAATTTGCAGTTTGAAACATCCAAACAAAGATTCATTCTAAACCATATAAATGTAAAGAGACATGGTCAAGCCACATATACATGTCATATTGTATAAAAATGAGCACCAAAATGCCCACTTTAACTTAAGTTATGGGAATAGCATAAAAGCATAAGATATTTGCACCTTCACTTTTGCCTGGTTTAATCGGATTGAACAGCTATAGGGCTTGCGTTGCCTTTTGGAATGGTTCACTCATGCTGAGTTCAGACTGCATGATTTTCTCAGTGTTGCAGATCTTTTCACAAATATTCCATTTGTATGCGTCCCAGGACTTCAAAGTAAAGAAGTTATTTTAGAGAGCCAGGGCACATTTAAATTCTGAAACAATGAGAATGGTCAGCAAAACCAAAAACACTCAATTCATCTAAAATGAGTTGTGGACATTACTTTTCTTCTATGAAATAAAACCACAAGTCCAAAGAAAGAGCAAAAAGCATGTGAGAGGAGGAAGACAAAAACAATCATTTAGCTCCAGACTTCCTGAGTTCCTCCTAGAAACATACAACCAGAGGACTGACCACAGTTGCCCATTTGTACAATTACCTTGAAACCACAAGAATCGTTAAAGCCAATCCATTTATGGAATCCCCCCCCCCCCCAAAAAAAAAAACATTCAAGCTATAACCAAATGACCAAACAACTCGTGCTATTATCATTAGCTAGACAGTAGACACACCGAATATATTATGTAAAGAGAAGTACCTTTCATGCAGTGGCCAACATAGCTCTAAATACACATCAGGTGCAATTTTAATGTGTTTTTAATTAAAAATAATATATTTGAAATCAATACTTGTTAGCGACCCCTTTCATTTATTTTCAAGGTGCAAAAAGGTGTAAATGATCTCTTGCTGATAGATCAACTTTCCTGACCGTCGCAGGTGACTGAAACACGCCTAACCAATCACATCAGGCTACGGCAACCCGTAAACATTCTATATGGCAAAACAATTAATCAGGTTTGTGACTGCAAACAGTGTATTGTATGAGAAAAAAGCACAACTTTATTTCAGCATAAATCCAGAATAAATGTCACGACAGTTTTTGATTGGTGGAGTCTGTGACCTCATCATTGTGTGTTCTTAATGGTTTATTGGGTTGTTTTGTGTTTTATACCAGTCTTTCTATGTATTTTTGTGTTGCTATCCACAGATCCTTAGAGATTGGATTCTTCCATGAATTTATAAGAGAATCCTGTAGCATATTTAGCATTAACCAGTCAAATGGCCCTTTCTGATGGTTAAAGACAGTTAGAAAAAAAGATTCTGTTTCATTTTTAAATAAATTGACAGAAATGGGTGTATTCAAAATTATAGTTAATGTTTGAACAGAATATTACCACCAAATACATTTGCCAATAAATTCTGGGATAGAAGTAAAAAGAGGCTGTTCCATCCCTACTTGTGGTTGTGTTGTGGACCATTTCTCTGGTGATAACAGATCACAGAATTCTAAATGATGTATGAAGTATGCAACAACAGCAGTGCCATCTACCACCACTCAGATATTTCCGTTGGGAAATGGTAATTAATGGTGTTTAGTAGAGTGGAGTAGAATTAATGGTGTTTAGTGTATAAAGAATGTTATACACATTCAAGAAACCAATGTGCCTTTGGATGACCGGCATAAGTGTGAAGTTTGCATGTCCCCCCCATGACTATGTTGGTTTTCTAATGGATCTCCAAATTACTCTGTATACATGTGTCAGGTGAAAATAGGAGTCTAAGTTCAACTTAGTAGTGCATGAAAGGGTGATTGTGGACCGTGAAAGACTGGAAACAGGTCCAGGGTTTGCACCAAACTTAACCAATATGAGCTGGAGTGGCACCAGTGGAAGTCCCTCATCCAAATCTGAAATAGGCGAGTAAAAACACTAATGAATGTGATCACCAATGTGATCTTTCTGCCAGATTGGTTTGTACCCTCAGGCTACACTAAACAAAAGATAGACCTTTTCTATATGACTGGGCTAAAAGCCAAACACCTGCTTGGTCAGACAGAGTGACCAGCTGGACCACTGGTTCTCAGCTAGAGGACTTGACAAAGCTAAAATGTCACATAAACAGATTTTTGTGACCGGATATTGTATTACAAGTTACAAGCTATATGAAAAATGACCTAAACAGTGACAATTTTGGAATTTTTGTCAGAATTTGCTTTTAAATTACCAACATCAAATCTGAACATATGCCTAATAGACAATAAACAGTGACGTGATGATGCATTAAACCTTAAATCTTATACAAATTATGTATAATTATGTATGGATTTCATACATCATGGTGTTCTCCTGGTTAAAAATCTATACACAATTGCTCTACAACACCTAATTATCCTTCTGCCTCTATTATTGCACTAACTATTCTCTGGCTCCTAATTTTATAACTTTGCTGTTTTCAACTTTTACTGTTTTCCAGGTTATGGCGAGTTATTACCTTGTCGGGTATCTCCATAATTAAGTGGGCCTCATGGAGATGAAGGGACTAGCCTTAGGTTAACCCCTGCAAGGCAACTGCCACACAGGCCACGACTCTTTGCGTTTAATAGTATGTAACTTTGCTCAGGAACTTTTTCAAATTACTATCATTATTAAACTCTTAAAGGTCATTTAAATACTGTTTAACTCTGGCCCCTGTTCCACAAAATATGTTCATACTAGAACTAATCTATATTAGACTCCTCTTTCTGCATTGAAATTCAATATAACATTTGACTTGACTTACGGCAAAGATTGAGATGATCAACAAAAGTAATAACTTGTTCAATTAACTCTTTAACCAAACCCAGTTTTGACTCCAGAGCTGCTTATGAGTAAGCCATGTAAAAATTGTAACAGGTATTGACTTATTTTCTGACAACATGTTTTATCGAAATGTGAAATAATAGTCAAACACTAACTTCTCATCAAGAAGATACAATGAAAAACCGCAGCTGCCTAATTGGGTGAGGCATCAACAAAGAGGACGCCTCCTCACTACCTCGTTTAGCTTCTCCAAGGGGGCAAGAGCTGACTCTAGGGGTCTCGTGAGTAAGCAAAACACTCAGCAAGCTTTGAACAATCTTAAGATAACTGGTTAAAGTTGAGAGTCTCACCTCCTCCAATGCGGCTACTGTATTCCTGCAGTGGCTCATTCTGGTGGTGAAGTTTGAGGCTGTGGGGGATTTGTAATCTTCATTGGTCTCCGCTACAAACTCGGCCACTGTGATCTGGTCAGGCATTGTAGCTCCTTTGGTAAAATCCACCAAAAAAACGCGTGTAATCCGTAAAGGCTGCGATGCGTTAAGTATCAGAAAATCATAAGTAAAATAGTGATATTAAACTCGTGTGTGCGTCCTTAAGCTTTATCATCGCTGTTTTATGTTTCCGGCGAATCAAAACAAGTTGAGAATTAACACAAATCATTAGCCAACTTCTGCGAGGGGCAACCTCTCTCGCTCCTAGCGTCGGTCCTCACTTGTTCCAGCGTGGAGGCGAATTGTGTCTTCACGTTTGATATGAAGCGCACTGCTGATGGTTTTGGAACGCGAGTGTACGCGGTCCAGCTTGGGATTCAGCAAGCATGAGGTCGATGCAGCTATTGCAGTGCAATTCAATGAAAGCGCAGAAATTGACAAAGTAAAGGTGGTGGAGATTCAATGGGATAGAGCGAACCAATCAGGAAACAAAGTGGCCAGGCTTCTACCAATCAGAAGCAACGTTGGGCGGGGCCTGATACTTAAGCTCCTTGAGGATCGTGAGCGCCGCTCTTAAGGTGGAGAAGGAAATTCCACATAATATCCAAAAAGTAACGAAAATAAAAATTATATTAGCATATTAAGTAACGTATTTAGCATATTTAAATTGGACATTTTAAAGCACATTTATTGCTGACTATAGTATATGCTAGATGCAATATAATATATATAATTTTTGAAACTGTGACATTAACACCAATTTCATTAATCTCTCTCACAACACACGCAAAATGCAAACAAGATAAGTAGACATAAATGTTGATTTATAAGTCTGTAGCATTTTTAATGTTTTTTCTACCTTAAAATTGCTCTAATAAATGTACAAATATATATATATATATATACATATATATATATATATATATATATGTAACACCGTTTCTAATATTTTGCAAACCCAAACTGTATAACATGATATATATGGACTGTATAACATGATAAAATACTTAAGACAAAATAAAAGAATGAACTAGGCATAAAGCAAATGGTCTAAAGGCATAAAAAGACTTGACAAACAAAGAAGACTATAAAGGGACACAATCAGAGAACACTAAATGAAGAACAGGTGAACATAATTCACACAGCTGTGAGGAGAGAAAGGTAGGGAGGACTGAACTTATGAGGGAAGGAGCACACAGTCAATCAGAGGGTGAGAGACCATGTGCCCAACGAAAGGAAACCCATAGCCACAGGAACACACAGCCAACCACAAAGCAAGAGGCCATGTGTTCCAACGACTCAAAAACAAACTCAACCGAGTTTGAGGCTAGCGACTGCAAACAGTGAATGAGAGAGAAATCCAATCTAGAAGCAGAGTTTTCTAGCTCTGAAAATCAACTCCCATGATAAGAAACACAAAACACTGGGGGGAAATAACAAACTGCTCTGATGCTAGTTCTCTGCCATCAAAAGAAATACATAAGACTAAAACAAGATGATGGCCGAGAACCAGCAACAGGGCAACGCACACAAGAAACTGATGTTGAAGGTTTGGCCAGACCATGAGTAAACATGACTGTAAAAGGGAGCAGCCCTAACAAGACTATTATTTAAAGCTAAAAACAGTTACCTTGAGAAATTATCTCATGATTAGTTTGTGTTCAAATATAGACGTTGCATTAAAATAAACGGTTTGTGCGTTCATGCACATTGTGTTCAAAATGACCTTGACACCCATGTATGAAATTACTATTTCTCCCAAAACATCAACAATTGATAGCTTTAACCATCTCCCATGTGCCACCGTTTGACTCAAAATGTAACATTTGGGATTTACTTACCAACAGTTAGGTGGTCATTGTTTGGGACTGCAAGGGGTTCTGTCAAACTTCGTATTACTGAAGGCAGGATGAATCAAAATCTGATCCCATCTGCCAGCTGAAAATAAAAAGAGGGTGGGCAATAACATGACCCCAAATACATGCCAAGGAACATGTAGTTTCAAGTATCGTCAAAGAAAGAAAAGATTCAGTCAATAATTTGTCCTAAATCCTATAGAAAAAAAATCTATGGAACTGAAGATAAAAAAATAGACCTTGGCCTTCTATTTGTGTGGAAGAATGGAACAGAAACACTTCTAAGTAAGGCAAACAACTAGAGGCGTCAATTAAAGAGGAGTCAAGGAGCTGTAATTGAAGATTTTCCAACTATGAATTAAACAAAGTGTGTAATATACTTATTACCTGTGTCATTTCACTTCATTTATTAAGGATCAACTTGTATACTTCAACGTTCTTTGTATCAAACCAATATTTGGTGTTATGGCTACATCTGATGGAAATTTCTTCAATAGCACAGTTGCAAATCCTCTTACTGCTGAAATTACAGGTTTCCACGGGTACCACCTGGATGAAGATTTTGAACATCGTTGTGTCTGTAAATAACTAAAGTGTAGACATTGCATTATTAATTTAACAATCCGCAAGGTATGTTTGATAATTAACAGACATGAAACTGTTAGAAATCTTATGTGAACCTTTCTGAATTTGTGTAGGGGAATCTCCAATGAGCAAATGGTGATTTATATGTAGGTGTGCCCATAAGTGCACATACCCTGGCAAGATTTTTGGATTTCTTTTCCTTTCTTCCAAAAATATGGATGAGAACCAAAGATCTTTTTTCGATGAGGAGTGGGCTGCTTTGCCAACAGAGAAGATAAAGAACCTCATAGACAACTACCAACTGTATATGATATTTGTCATTTAATTTTTGTGAAACTGAGCGGTGTTCCCCCATTTTACCTCCACAGCTCAAAATAAAATGACTGTTAATGTAATCTAGAAACTGAATAACTATATCAATTGTGTACCTCACCGTTGGTCCAATGTGAGCTGGAGATGTAATGTTGGTCATGTTTGTGTCAAATATAGCAGTGAAATTAAACTGTGTCTGAATCAGTGGCGTTAGCAATTAGGCCCTGCGTAGCAAACAGCTGCAAACGCTTAAAATGGGGTCACCGCACAGAGCGTTGTCAAACAGCGTCCTCTAGTGTATGATTCCAAAGCCATCAACATTGTGATCATGTGAAATCAATAGGAAGGGTTAATTAAAACATGAAGCTTTAATCTGCTCTAAATGTTACAAGAAAATTCTAAATAACTAACTTCCTGTGGGTTTTGGGCTCCAGTTGACTTTTTCAAAAATGTCCTTCAAAAACAGCCTGAAATGAGAAACAGCTGAAAATGATATATTCCATGTTACCACTAGATTGCGCTATACCTGACATTGCAGGTTGCTGTTCAGACATGAGCTGCGTCCCAATCTAGAAGTGTGCATCCTCCCGAGTGCGTATTTTAAGCCACTTACAACGTCACAACTGTGCGCCAACACCGTCAGTTCGGCAAAACTCGAAAGTTCATTCTAGAAATACGTGCTCACTGTTCTACTTCCCTCCCTCTCTTTCAAACACGTGTTTCAAATAGTTTTCAAATAATCTAAAACGGCACACACAATAAAAGTGTACTTTTAAGAATCAGAAGAATACAAGTTCTTAAATACTTTAATTCCTAAATGTTGACATTTCAGTGCAATTATTTGTATACGATTTTTAGGTTCATAGCCTATTATTATTATTAAATGCCATAAAATGCATAACTTCAATAGACAAAATGGTTTAGGAGAAGCCAGTTTTGGTAAAATGTAAATCTTTAAGAGGCAAACAAAGCTAATGTATGCACTCGAGAGGTTAGAATTTGACCCAGCTTAATCTTATGATCCATCTCCTAAAGCTCTAAAGCTGAACTTTCAGATCAATTCAGATCACATGAGCATTGGTATACACGTTTCCTCAAATGCCCCTTTGTCATCCTACAGAATACCTAAGTCTTGTTGTTATGCGTGATTTAAACTTAACATAGTATTTACTCTAGAGATATTGAAAGAAGGGTTGTTCAAGATACATTTATTTTCTGCAATTCTGTTCAAGAATAACACCACAAGCTCAAACAGGACACACTAAGATTTGTTCAAGTATACAGGAGACAATTGTGCTTCACATGACTAAGCTTTGATGCTAAAAGATGACAAATACGAATGGCATCATTTAAAGCTCATGAAAACAGTGCAAAGAATAATTAAGTGCTTTCTACTCTTGTACACATTTTATGCTAACTCATGGTTGGTACTTGTTGCTGTGCATGCCTCTGTTTCAGAAACTGGACAATGAGGCTCAGAGGGCACACAGCTGGTAGAGGAAGAGGCAGAATGACTTGGCCCTTGATACCTTGAGGGGAGAGAATATGGCAAAGCATAAGTCCTGCTTATTCACTTTGGATAAGGAGAGAAAGTATATTTAGCTTTACCCACCATGATCTGGCTTTCATGACCCGTGATTCAGTCGTCCTCTTTCTATAGTGACCGAAGTCTCGGATCAGGTCTTGAGTCCTTATATCTGATCGATGAAGGTCCAAGGGCACCATGGTTGGTGGAGAAACGTCCAGCTCCAGAAGCATAATGTTCTCTCCCTAAATGGAGAAAGCAGATTTTATTGGTTTAAAATATAGATTAAATTCTGGTAGAACATTAACTATTTGAAGTCACTGCATGTACTGGTGTGTGTACCAATCACAGCGACTTATTGAATTAAGTAGGAATGATGCAACCCAGATAGTATTTCCATATTAAATTTAATTTAAATTTTAATGTGTAGGTTTTAAAAATGTTATTAGTTTAAAAAAAGTTGTATTCAAACGACCATTACAAATTAAAATGTGAGAAAATGCGCGAAAATCTTTCATGTTCGTTTTACTCACCCTGAATCCATGCCATCAGTGCAATCTACTGGTGAAAAAAGGATAATCCTTGGAAATACAATAACTGTGAGATGCCTTGTGTTTTCGGGCACCAAAAAAGTATAATGGAACTAAAAGTGCTTGAAACACTGTAAAAGTTTTAGAAGAGGTTCACCTGTGGTTGTTGTGTTTTTTTTCAATCAAATGTTTACAATTTTCACATTGTTTTGACCCTGTCATTGCCTTTTGTGGTTATTAATGAACTTTTGATTTGTCTCAACACTTTTGATTTTAGTTCTAAAGCATAAAAACTGTACGTTCTCAATTTGCAGTGAAAAAAATTACAAAATTTAGTAATCAAATTTGTATTTTTTTATACAACAATATAAGGTTTGTTCTGGAATTATTTGTGTAATGGAATGAAAAAACTGCAAATTTGTGCTTAAGATTTGATCAAGCATTGCCACAAAAAAGACTGTTTTAAAGATAATTTATTAGAGCAAATTGTAAAGTCTTAAAAATGCTCAAAAATTCCATGAACTTCTAAGGGTTAAATGTGACATAAATGCTATAATTCTTTATTTTCAGTGTTTTCTACAGAAGGAGTTGTGGAGTTCTCCATCTTTAATAGCAAATTTCTCCAGCGAAGTAACTGATCACGTGACCCTGTCATCCTAATTATAGTCCCATGGGTGCATATCCGTTATTTGTTGTTGGGGATTGATCTAACTCATCTTTAAATGTTGTTTTCATTACAAACCCTGTATCTGGATGGAGACCCATTCATCGCAGCAGCTTGAGCGTAAAAACTGACAGGTCTCTTGTGTCCTACCACCGAAGTTGGCCTTCGTTGGGTGATAGGCGAGTTGCTGGAAATAACAGAATATACAATATCAGGAGACAAACATCAGCTATTATGTTATGTTTCAAACAGTGATTAATACTTTTCAGACGGGAGCAGAGGTAAAACTTTCCACTGGTCTTCTTCGCTATCAAAGTGGAGCCGATTTATGATTTTATTCTTTTCCTCTGGAGGAATGAAGTTTTCAATTATCATATTTCTATAGGGAAAATAAAAAGGCACAACTGTAAAATGTGTATAGTTCTGTTGTAAGATCTTTAACATCTGTAAAGATAGTTAGAACATACTTAAATTTCATCTCTCTTGTGAGCTCGTTCATTGTCTGCTCCAATTCCTGCCTCATTGTGACGTGTTCATTGATGACATCTCCAATTTCGGATCTCACCAACTGCAGCTTACTGTAAAACTGAGAACAGCAACATATTCAATGTTGACTGAAGTTTAGGGTTAACCCTTTTTTAAAGTTTTTACATTTCAATATACATTATGTTGCCAAAAGTATTTGCTCTTCAACCTTTAGATGCATTTTAACATAGATGGCTTCCAATTCTTAATCCACAGGTTTTAAAATCATACACTTATTGCAATGTTATCTCTTTTTGGGAAGGCTTTCCACACAAGTGTATCCTCTTGCACTTTCCACAAGGTTTTAGGGGAGTTCTTATGGGAATTTATCAGATATAAGAGTATTTTATTTGTGAGACAAGGCTTGGCTCACAGTCTTCACTCTAATTGCCATGTAGCAAACAGATCTGTCATCTTTAACTAGACGGCTAACATGTGTACACAATCTTTGATGTTGGTCTGTAAAAGTGGCCTCTTAAAAGATTAAATCTTCCCAATGTCACTATGAGTAACATAATGTGTCTATTTATTTACCAAATTGGTCTGATTGCTATTGAGGGGTCAGTGATATAATATAATGTTACCTTTGTCACTATAGGTTATTTAAACCAGCCCCCCTCTCTTTATCTCTTACTAAAGATGAGTTCAAAGAATTTGGTTGCTAGGGTAAAAATGTAACTAGGTAACTAGTGATGGTAACTAGAGAGCTGTTAGTCATAAAAATGTAAATGGGTTAACATAAACCCCAATTTCATTATGATGCTTCATCTTGAGGATATTTTTTTTATTTATATATTTATTTTTAATGCCATCATGAATGGTTAATTCTTAGACCCTAAATACTTCAAATACTTTTACACATTGGTTGGTATGTTCTTGCACAGACTAATAAGTGTGCTCAGTTTGAAGTTTGGTTCTCTATTTTTGTTAATATTTTACACATTCAATGGAAAATTTCCCAGCATTCTCTGCAATCCCCCATAGTGAAGCCTTTCAGCCTGGCAATGGATGTCACTGCAAATAACATTAATTGACAAATGTATTTTTTCAGCCGTTGCTTCTATTCTTTTTATATTTAACATTTATTTTATGGTTTTCTTCTGCTGCCAATGTGTGAGGCCATGTCAAAGGACACTAAAAATTTCTGAATGAAAAAAAACTAAGCTGCTGCTGAACTAAATGCTGAAGTCTATTCAAAGAGTAGTAACTTACCTTTCTCAGTTTCTTGGTCTTAAACTCCACCTCTTGCTGTAAAGTGGAGAATGTTTCTTTCAATTCAATTGTCTCTTCATCTTGTTCAAACATCAGCTGTTGCATTTCTTTTTCTTTTCTATCCTTTAAAGATGTGCACAAGAAAAAAATATATTATATTCATAAAGTGTGAATCATCTGAGATACACACCATTGAGATGCGGTAGAATGGGAGATTTGCTAGATGGATGTGCAGCCGACAAATCTGCGGCAACTGTGTGATGCTATCATGTCAATATGTACCAAAATCTCTGAGGAATGTTTCCGTTACCTTGTTGAATATATGCCATAAAGTATTAAAGGCAAAATGGGGTCCAACCCAGTACTTGCAAGGTGTAACTAATAAAGTGACCAGGGAGTGTGTGTTTGTCATATTAAAATTAATTAAAAACTGCAATATATTTAAACGTAATAGTTACTTCTTCAGCGATCTCCTGCATCTTCAGTTCCAGGACTTTCTGCTGTTCATTTGTATGGTCAATGATGTTTTTCCCTCCAACTAAAAGCTTGCTCTCCATCGCCTGTAGAAAAGCATAAAACAGTGTTAGGTGTGGGTGCAATGATACAACCTTGATAACATAATCTTTGCAAAATAATTTTACTGTGTTTACCTTGTCTTCCAACTTTCATTGGAAAATAATTCAAAACTTTTAAAGATTTAAGGTCGTAGAGCAAAGAACTTTTGGGTCTATGATTTGATATGTTTTAGTAACCAAATTCACATAAAAAAAATGCAGAGCTTTCTCTGTCACTGTTCACAACTGGTGGAATAATCCCCCAGTACCAATACACAAAGTACAGTCTCTCACAGCTTTTAGAAAGCAACTAAAATCTTGTATTTCCAGTGAACACTTACACATATAAAAAAGGGAAGAAATTAATAATTCTGAATATGGTGGAACCTGTTCTCCAAGCCCTTCTTATGATTAGCCAACCTTGTAACAAACTGTTTGCTGTGTACTGTAAGTCACTTTGGAATGTTATTGACAATTCGAAACCAAGAAGACTCTGAAAGCAAGTTTTAGGAAGATTTAACAGAAAACACTGCTTTATTTAGCTTAAAGATGGGTTAGCTAGCCCTGTGTTGGACTGGGACCTGTCCATGGTGTGCCCCTACCTCTCCCGATGTGCACAGGAGATGTACCCCGAAAGGTAATTAGCTGGTTAGAAAATGAATGAATGCATGAATTAGCCAACCAAAGCACTATTAATGAAAGAGAGGAAGGGAGAAGGGAAAATGGATGGAAGAGGTTAGAGAAGCAACCAGACATTCAAAAGCTCAAAATAGAACAAATACCTTTCAGTAACTTCACGTTTGCTAAATGCTTAAATAGAAATGTTAATATGAATGAGGATGTAAATCATCTAGCCTCTGGGGGGCAGTAGTAAAGTTTATACACTCAGGGAATGAACCATTAAAAGGAAGCACTCTCTGAGTGAGAAAACTATTGTTATAATGTTCCTAAAAATACACAATACATATGTATATTGCTACAATGTAAAAAGCGTGAGGCTTGAACTAACCTTGTATTTTTCAATCAGGATTTCCATAGCTTGTTGCTCCTTCATCAGCTCTTCCACAGTCTTCACCTTCTCGTCTACTGTGCCCAGCTTTCTGATGCTATTTGGCTTGTAATTTAGCAAGCTTTTGGCCATCTGCTGTTTCCACCAATACTCCTCCAAACTATCCTCCCGAACCCTCCTAACAACCCCATCCTGTCCGACCTCTGGAGTTTCCACCTCTCCGCTACTCAAACTCCTCTTTATCCTCAAACTGTTTCTCCTCTTCCTCCTCCTTTCTTTTGCCAGCATGCCTCGTTCCTCAAGCTGTGCCTTCAAACGATCAATTTCCTCTTGAAACTCTCTAAGCAGGGCATCTTTGGGGTCCTCATTGATCTTTGGCTTGTTTTTAATGTTCTTTGCTCTATTGGCATATCTAAGGGTGGTAAGAGTCTCATCATAATGGCATGAAGCCGGACCAATGGTGGCTACCATAACAGTTTTTGAGTTGCCACCAAGGGAGTCCTGTAACAGCCGGGTGAGTTTGGAGTCCCTGTAGGGAACGTGGGTACTTTTCCCATCCACCAAAGCTGAAATAACGTTTCCAAGAGCAGAAAGAGACAAGTTTATCTTGGTGGCCTCTTTAAATCTCCGTCCCTCCACACCTGTTTTGCTCTGGCGCTCACTACCAGCAAGGTCTACCATGTTCAGTTTCCCAACGCGGATGTGGTCCTCCCCATCAATTCCCATTTCACTGCATTCAATGGTGATGACAAAAATGGCATGAGATCTCGAGCTGCGCTCATTCATCTTGGTGAATCCCACAGATCTTGATTGATTCCCCAGGTTCATGACGTGTTCTATCTCCTTGATGCTCTTCGTCACTACAGAGGAGAGATCTTTAACGTAGACACCCAAGTCCGTGTTTTCCTTGAGCTCCAGCTTTTTATTGTTGTCCTTGCAGAGGAGGTCTCGTATCTCTTCTTGATATATTTCAATGTAAGACACTCTCACAAGATACTGCTGGTTCTGAGATCTGGATATGTGAGAGAAAATGTGCTGAAATGAATTTGGGATGACTCCCCTGATTTCAGGGTCCGTGGGCACACCTTCCATTGTGTATGTTTTGCCAGTGCCAGTTTGCCCATAGGCAAATATTGTCCCGTTGAACCCCAGCAAAACAGAATCGATGAGAGGTCTGCACGCAAAGTCGTATAACTCGTTTTGTTTTGACCCCACGTCATAGACCGCATCAAACGTGAACGTTTTGACGAGGTTTCCAGAGATTTTGGGGCTTCGCACGGTCACCTGTCCCAGCCTGGCATCCACATCAACAATTCTCTCTTGATTCTTCTCCTCCTCTTTCTTGCTTAAAGGGCGGCACCGCACCACCACCTTCACCGTCTCTGATTTCTTACCGATCGACATAGAGCGTGGTCGCAAAAGGCTGTTTCTCTTCATCGTTTTATGTAAAAGACAGGTGTTTACAGGTTAAATAACAGATGGGCGCGAGAGACGCGCGTAATACATTCTTGCCTAAAAATGCGCAAAACACAAGTCCCATGATAACGTAATCGAAGCGCATCCCGGTGGTCCAAATCCATCATCCTACCGTTCTCTCGCATCTCATGAGAGATGAGTCGAGCACACGCCCTGGTCCATACGCAGACAATAGCGAGAGAGAGAGAGAGAGAGAGAGAGAGAGAGAGAGAGAGGGAGAGAGAGAGAGAGAGAGAGAGAGAGAGAGAGAGAGAGAGAGGGAGAGAGAGAGAGAGGGAGAGAGAGGATGACGCACGGAAGGTGAGGTAATTGTGACACCAAACTGTCATTTGACCAATGCTTTGTTAAAACTAAATTTTAACAAATTAATATTTATCTTTGTTCAAACAAAATTTTGTGCGGTTTAAATAATGTATATAGGGGTTGATAGCTTATTTATTAATTACAAATATGCACAAAATAAAAAAAAAGTAAAGTCAATAAATTAGAGATCGCAGTGGACAAAAAAAATTCTGTTCTCCAAAACACCAGATGTAACGTTACCACCACGACGGTGTTTTGTGTTTTATAATATGTAGACATAACTTCAAACATAACCAGCTAAATAAGCTTCTCAATTTTACACTTTCATCTTATCCTTTGGTGTGTTGTATGTCACACATCATGTAAAGAATTAATTGTGGGCGACAGTGCTAAAGAGGCAACGTTCCAAAATTCCATCAATTGTGCTTAATTATAGTGAACTTTCCCATGTCTTGTGTCCTAGTCAATACAGCATTGCTTTAGCATTACAGCAGTAATGGAAAGAAAAGCTGATTAAACGTAGGTTTTTCCACCATATTGAAGTGCACCTTGTGAATGAAATCACTGGAATCAATTCTTTCAGACACACAGTAAGGTTTCATAGCTTACAAAATAGCAATTTTATTACTTAATAAAATAAATGATCAATGTCATATGAGAGAGAGAGGGGGGGAGACAGAGAGAGAGAGAGAGAGAGAGAGAGAGAGAGAGAGGGGGGGGGGGTTCGTGCGCGTTCTCGCTAAGTCAGACCGTGCGGAAAAGTTTTCCGATACGGGCGCAAAATTGCAACTTTTGTTGAACTTTTGCCGAGAATTTATTTATTTCTCAGTCTGGCGGTGTTTCTTGAACTCGTCGAACAACTGAAGTGAGTTGCGACCACAGAGCAAACCGACCATCACATCTAAAGACTGATCGGTGTTGTTTTTTTTTTAATTCCAAGAGATGTAAATCATCCAACAACGTTATCATTCAGAGGTAAAACATGGGTTTGGGACAGAACCGGGTGCGTTTGTTGTGCATGCTCATCCTGACACTGGTGTTCTTCGTGGTGGAAGTTGTGGTGAGCAGGATCACCGCGTCGCTCGCGATGCTCTCGGACTCGTTTCACATGCTTTCCGATGTCATCGCCCTAATCGTGGCTTTGATCGCGGTGAGTTTTGCGGAGACGGCTCGAGCCTCCTCCACAAACACCTACGGCTGGATCCGGGCGGAGGTGATGGGGGCTCTGGTGAACGCCGTGTTTCTGACAGCCCTCTGCTTCACCATCCTCCTGGAGGCCGTGGAGCGATATACGCTCCCGCACGAGATCGAGAACCCGCGCGTGGTCATCTGGGTTGGAGCCGCGGGGCTCCTGGTGAATGTGCTGGGACTTTTCCTGTTCCACGGACACGCGGGGTTTGGTGGACACGGACACTCGCACGGTGGTCACTCTCACACCGTTCACTCACATACAGGGCACTCTCATGCGCCCAAGACTAATCACAGAGGGTATGAAAAAGGAAAGCTACCAGAAGAATCGTTCAATCTCATGGTAAACAGCACAACAGCACAAAGCATGAAGTCATCAGGTAAAATAAATAATTATTTTCATTTCATTCATTTGAATCAAATCAATGTAAGGTGTACCATTGATTAAATTAGATATTAAAGATATACATCAATGCCTTGGTGAGATGAAAAGCTGGGTGTGTCACAACTTTCGTCTTTTAAATAAAGACATTGAGTTTGGAAACAAAGATGAGGTTCTCAAGAAGAATGCTTATCTCGACTCTAAGGGTCTAATAGCTAAAAACAGGTCAAGAATCTTTAAGTGACCACCATTATACCACCCACTATGCCACTGCCAAAATGGTTCAGATTTTTTAAAGTTTGGAATTTCAAGACAAAACTGACCGTTATTTTTCTGTTGTCAATTATAGGTTAGGTTAAATTGGTATTACATGTATGATAAAGGATTTGTGAAATGTTTTGTTCTTTTTATCAGACAGCTTAAGTATCCAGATCACTGCCAAGGGCTCTGTGGAGGAGCTGGATGAATCAGCATCGCAGCTGAACATGCGTGGAGTCTTCTTGCATGTCTTAGGTGATGCTCTGGGCTCCGTCATTGTGGTCGTCAATGCCTTGATTTTCACATTTGTGTGGAAACCATGCCGTAACAACGAGATCTGCTTCAATCCCTGCAAGAGGAGTCACTCCATTGAGCACCAGCACATCAACACCACAGTCCTGAGCATCTCCAACCACCCAGATCAGATTCCCAGAAGCGTTTCTGTGGCTGGACCATGCTGGGTGCTTTATCTAGACCCAACTTTGTGTCTAATAATGGTGTGCATTTTGCTTTACACAACATTTCCTCTCCTAAAGGAATCTGCCTTGATTCTTTTACAAACAGTACCCAAAGAGATAGACATGGGCAAGCTCAATGGGAAGCTGGGCAGTCTGGATGGGGTCCTAGCTGTTCATGATCTGCATATCTGGCAGCTGGCTGGTTCTCGCATTATTGCCACGGCTCACATCAAGTGTACGGATCCAGCTTTGTACATGGACATCGCCAAACGCATTAAAGGCATCTTCCACGATGAAGGCATCCATGCTACCACAATTCAGCCTGAGTTTTCCTCCAGGGCTGGAGGATCAGGAGACACACCATGTGAGCTTTCATGCAGAAGTCAATGCAAACCTAAACTATGTTGTAATCCCATCAAAATGGCTAAGCCCGAGCCTGAGTTGGGTAAGAGTTGGCATGATAAACCACAGAGTCATGCTGTAGGATGGGCTGTTGAGAAGGAAGTGGGAGATACTCTACATAAGGAGATGGAATCCACAGTTTAGTCAAGGAGGACATTATGGAACATTAGGTCCTCCTTGCTCAGAGCAGGAAATGTGTCGAATTAGGTAATTTTCTGGATTATTTCAAAACTGCTTACTGTGGATGTGTGAGATTTAGGTTTGTTACATTCAACTCTGTTGAACTTGAAGTATTTAGTTAATAAACCAAAAACATACAGTACATTGATATATATGTCAATGGCATTCATGCTATAGCATTTGGACAACAAAACTGGAACACTATAACTAATAGTGTTGCAGGGTTCTTTGTTGTGTTTGTTGGATGCAGATAAGTTAGCAAAGATTGATATATATTACGAATGAAGTTTTATTTCTGTATGTTGAAAACTATTTTAGACTTTATTATATGGACTTTTTAATGCATATTTTATTCCAAATGTGAATCATATGTTCAAGATTTAAGAATATTTTCAATCAAATTTTTACACTATGCAACTTATTTTTGGAATTTAGTTTTTAATCATCCTGTTTTCCAATTGACATGGCTTAGTTCTGCTTCGAGTCAGCCAATCACAGTTATTTCCAACTCTTTTAGAAGAGATTCTATTTATTCCATGTACAGAAGAAAACTGGAAAAACTCTTGATTTTTATCCAATGTATAGATGAATAATCATGAAAATCATTTGTGCAAATAATGTAATAGAGGATTTTTTTTTTTTTTTTTACATTTTTTTCTCAGTTTCCAAAGTGTTTAAAAAGATTCTGCAGCTATCCTCGAGGTCAGGGGTGATCACGTTACTTTTGTTTCATTCAGCCGACAATGTGAAATACGCTTAAGATCCGCAGACGAGAATACAAAAATTACAATCACAAGCAGTTATTATGCAAATGTGTCATTTTTTGGCAGCAGTGCACATTGATTTCAGCTCAGAAATGTTTTCCTCTAAATAATTCTGACATTTAACTGTATCAACTGCATTTCTGTTAAATGTTTGATATTTGGATTAATGTGTGTTTGTGTGTGTGTTTGTGTGGGGGGGGGGGGTGTTGTGCTTGTCTTTGGAACTTGAATTATAGTTTATTTATTTTAGAAATGTACAGAAAGACTTGCATTGTGCATTAACCATATGTCCTGGGCAATATTATGAAAATAATTCTAATATGTTTATATTTACTCATATCACCTCTCAATAATACATGGGTGGACGATTCATTTCAGGAAATGTATGCTTCAATCTCATATTACTTTTTTGAAATATTATTATTAAAAATATTATATCTAAAATCTAAATATTCCAATATTATTACTTGTATATCAATGTATATTCAATATGAATTCATGAATTATGAATATATCACTTAGATCTACTGCAGTCTAAATGTTTGGCAATTTTCAATTGGTTCGTCTATAGTTTATCATCAGCTATTTGCTGTATATTATTCATAAGATAAGAATTTTATTATCATAGTAAGATATCAAAATGGAGTCAGTGTAGCTGATGCAGAGTGGTCTCTATATACAGACGCTGAAGCACATTATGTTTTCACTGAACATTGGAACTAACAACACACAAAGCCGTGATAAGTAGTGACTTGGTTGAATTCTTTCATTGATTTCTACTCTTGCTTGGGATTGTGGAGGGGTTTGTTTATTGTTGAGAAACAGGAGAACTGAGCGATGAGTGCCAGCACTTAATGAGGTCAGAATGATGCAATCTATAAAGCACTGTGTGGTGCCCTGCAAACAAATAATAGGGAATGCCTCACATTACTTCATTTATCAACAATTTGTTTAGGAAAAGAGACCAGATATTTATCAGCTGTTACAAAAACCGAAATCTAAACATCTAAATTTAAATTAAAAAAAGTAGACTTTCTTATTTTAAGATGAATGATTTAGTTCAGACTTAGAGTGTATTGTTTAGCATATTTTGAGAAAGTCTAACTTAAATTGAGGGGAGGGGTGATTAAGGAGATAATTTTTTTGCTTGAATTTAGAAACTTAGTGAAAAGCTTTTAATTTTGCCACTAATCGACTTTAAATTTCGACTTAACATACTCCACTTCAAGAATATTACAAACATTTTATTTGAATAGATCAGTGTTAGGTACTGATAAAAAAACCTTTCTCAGAACAATTAATATCATAAATATAATTGAAATCTTTATTGATCGAGCCCAAAAATCTGAATAAAATGCTTGGAGTAGTTTTAAGCAGGTTTTTATAGAGTCAAAAATACATTTTTTTTCTGGTTCCAAGAAAATGTTTTTGCAGTTGTTCCAAAAGAAAGTGTTTTTTTGCATGGTTATTAGAAGCTTTATTGGGGTTGTTGAGATGGTTTGAACTGAAAGTATGGGATGTCAGAGTTGTATCATGTGAGAGTGGTCCCGAGTTCAGATGAAACTGTGTGAAAGTATAGCCCTTACAAAGGAAGGCTTATAAAACAAAAAAAGAACACCCAAAGAAGAAATGGAGAGTCGATTTATAATTGTATTCTTTTTACACATAACCTGTTGTTGTTTTCTCATTCTATTCCAGCTCAGTTAGGGCTGGAGTTCAAAGGGCTTAAATACTCCAGTTGAGCACAGCAGTGACTGGAACTTTGAAAACAGCATGGCCACCCTTCAGAGACTGTTTCAAATCCTTCTTGGCTCTATTTATTGTTGACTACAGTACAGGCTGGAATTTGAAAGATGTCAGCAATCCAATCTAGAGAGAGAGGGTGGAACTTTGTGACACAGCAGTCAGATGGAGAGTTGGATGAAGCTGCAATCAACACTTTTTTAAGGGAGCAGCAAGATGGAAGTGGGAAAAATAACTCAAATTGGATGAGGAACTCAAATTGGATCAAATGTCACCCATTGGTTTCTGACAAAGGGAAATGAGCCTCAAAGTGGGTGTCTCTAGCCAAGGGAGTCACTTCCTGATAATCGAAAATTTGCAAAAGATCCACAGAGGGGTGACATGGGCGTAGAAACTACACGCACAACAACATACACCCCCACATGTAAAATGTGAACAACCAACTGTAAAATCTGGAGAAAAAAACCCACAAGGAGTTGCCAAGTTCATCAGATGAAATTAGCTGGAATTAACGATGCCAGAGGATGACACATGACGAAAGAAGAAACTGTCAATAATCTGCCCCTCAAGAAACCACAGTCTAAAATTATGCTTAACTTTAAGGCTTGATAAATCTTAAAACAACAAATAAAAAAACAAATCACCCTCCTCATGAAGGTCAAGTCTAGATATTTAAGTCAGCAAAACTAGTGGAGCCAGGGATGGAAATATGAGTTTTTAACATTTTAACATTGGAGTGAATGAGAACCTGCTCCTCAAGCGGCCGGTATAGGAATTGCAGTTCAGTCACTTCCTATTTTGTTAAAGTTGGTGACACAAGCCAGGCCTTCTTATTTTTGGAGATTAAAATTTACGCTCACTCTTGAAGCATATTTAAAATATAAAAGTATCTCATTAGAAATTGCGCCTCTAATTGAATGGAGGCTTAAATCGTTTTAAACGTGAGCGTCATTTGAAACAGGACCGTCGGATTGGCTGTGATCAGGTTCCTCTCCGCCTCCTCCAGTCTTCTTCCGCCTGCAGCCTGTCACTAGTTACACACTGACCTCCAAACATGGCTGGTGTACGAGCCCTCGGTTCCCTCTCCAGACTCACAAACAGAAGATATTCCCTGTTTCAAGGTACTTGACACTCATAAAGTACTTACTAATACGACCCCGCACTCCCGGTGCGAATCCGCTTGACGCGCATGTGGATGCAGGGATCCGGCATGACACACTTCTCTGTAGTAGCTGAATGTTAGCTCAACTGCTAATTAACTCAAGGTTCACTTATTCAGTTCTTGAACTGTTTAAATTGAACACACGTGGTGTATACCTTACATTAACATAGTTAAAGACCCATTTTTGCTCATAAATACTGTTTTCATGTGATTTTTATCGCCATTTCCTATACGTTCGTGCTGTTTTCATTCATCTTTCTTCGATGATGTTGTTTCAGTTATTCTCACAGGGCGAAAAATTTGAATAGACTATTGTAAAATACTTTATATTTTTAATAAATACTATTAAGGTTAGTTGATACAGTTTGTCCGAGTTTGCATGTCTGTAAAAATGTGTGTTTAGCGTTACAATTTGATTAAAATTCTAAATGAATTAAAAGAGAAATTAACATTTAGCCCGTTATGATTGATGTAAGTCGGGGGGTGTGCTGGGTTATCGTGCTGGGTTTCAAATGGAGGCTCAGAGGAAACTGGGTTAAAGTTCACCCTCCGGTTTGACTGAGCTCCAGGAGTCATGTCCTCTACTGGCGAGTCTACTTTCTGCTCTGTGGCTATCTTTACTGTCTTAACTTGTCCTGACACGACCCTCACTGTGCAGAGGTCTTTTCATGAGTGACTTTTGGGTCCCCTTGAGTAGTAGTAGTACTGTACCATCACATGACCAAGTTTAGTTTTTTTTTTCTTCTCATTTAAAGGTGTTTCCAGACGTACTTTTAGATTTGCTGCTTGTATGATGGGTAAGTTCTTTTGTATTTGTTTGTGTGTTTGTTTGTTTTTTTTCTTGCAAGTTTTTATCAAATTATTCTGTATAATGATCAGAAATCAAATTATCGGATAAAAAATGTCAGCGCTCAATGTTTGGCAACCAACAATGATTGTTTCTCATTTTCATTTTTTTTTTCAGCTCGTACACATGTCAACTATGAGATCAAGGGAGACGTAGCTGTGGTCCGCATGAATGATCCAAATTCAAAGGTAAATTTTACATTCTGGCAGTGTTTCCAAGTCCACAGTGAGAAAGGTTTCTTTTAGCTGGCCTAAAAGTCGCTAGAATCGCCTCATTTGCATAAAACCCATGTGACGTCCTTTTCTCCCAATGCTTTTTTTTCAATGTAAAGAATAAAAGTATTGCTTTTAACTCGATTTAAACAATTTTTAATGCATCTTTTCAAATCATAATGACAACCCATTCTTCTTATGAAGTGCACAGTTAAGTTCTCCCCAGAGTGGTTCAATGATATTGAGGTCAAGAGATTGAGATGGCCACTCCAAGACCTTCACTTCTGGTGTAACCAATGACAACTGGATGTGGCCTTGTGATTTGGGTCATTGTCATGTTGGAATGTCAAGTAACATTCCATGCAAAGCTTCTGGGCTAGTGAGTGCAAATCTTCATCCAGTATCCTTTGTGACATGCTGCATTCTTCCTTTCAATTCAATTCAATCCTTCCTTCCTTCAAATCCCCAAAACATCAGTGACCATGAAATGTTTCACAGGGGATGGTGTTCCATTCATCATAGGCCTTGTTGACTCCTGTCCAAACTTAGTTATGGTTGTGCCCATAAATTTCGAAAGTTGGCAGATTTGTTGCTAGTCACTAGAATAGTTAAAAGGCCGAAAAGTTAGTTGGCAACTTAGTGTCAGAGAGGTGGAGCTACACAAGACAAGCATGTTTCTTCTGTCTTCGTAACATGAACTTGATTTGTTTTTCTAAACCTTCTCTGTTTATTCTTATTTGCAGCTTTTCTAAATTTCATCAAATGTGTTCTGTGTGTGTTGTCTAGGTCAACACTCTGTCCATTCAGATGCAGAAAGAAATGACAGAAGTTATGGAGGAGATTTGGGGAAACAGTGCTGCCAAGAGTGTAGTTCTTATCTCATCTAAACCTGGCAGCTTCATTGCAGGAGCAGATATCAGGTTAGTGTGAGAGTTTACCGAGTTATTTTAAAATGGGGATTTTTTTTTTTTCGCTTTTTGTCCACATGTAAACACAGCATTGTTTTCATGTAACCACACAATATTTGAAAATGACTGCCAGGATGAGTGATTTTTAAAATGCCCGGAGCAGCAGTTACATGTGGACTGTTAACAGGGATTTCAGGGCTGTGGGTCACACTGTGCTTGGCGTCACTTCTCTGTTTACAAAGACCAAGTGTAATGGCGGACATAGAAATGAGGGCTGTGTTCCTGTTTTCTCTGCTACCTTGGTGCACCGCATGAACAGGATTACATGCTGCAACCATGCCAGGCTGCAAGCATATCCAGGTCACCATTGTGTAGACTTGTTTGAAGGTTTCTGATTGGCCGATATGACTGTGTTGTTATCGACTGCTGCCTGTATAGTCTTTACAGTTTTTTTTTCTTTGTGCTTTCATGTGAACTTGCGTTTTTTCAGCAAACAAGCATTTAATTGTCTGATTCGGATGGCCATTGTTAGTTCCAATGTCTCCTACATTTTCAGCATGATTCAGGCATGCAAGACAGCAGAGGAGGTCACGGGTCTGTCACAAGAGGGTCAGAAGATGTTTGAAAAGATAGAGAATTCTCCAAAGCCAGTTGTAGCTGCCATCAATGGATCATGCCTTGGAGGAGGTTTGGAGGTACTCGATGCATACTCAATCTTGAACCATCTGTTTTAGGTGCATTTGGATTATGGCATGAATATTGTACACGCACAAACCTGACCTATTAGACGGGCACACAGTCTTTAATATAATTTTGTTTTTATTTGTCTGCAGTTTGCTATTGCCTGTCAGTACAGGATAGCCACAAAGAGTAAAAAGACCGTTCTGGGTACCCCTGAGGTCATGCTGGGTCTTCTGCCAGGAGCTGGAGGAACACAGAGGCTGCCCAAAATGGTTTGCAAGATACTAAAAGCACACTCTTTAATGATCTTGACAGGCCATCTTGAAATGCATTGTTTTGACACCTGTGGCTCTTGCAGCTTGGCCTTCCCAACGCCTTTGATATGATGCTGACAGGAAGGAACATCCGTGCAGATAAAGCTAAGAAGATGGGGCTGGTTCATCAGCTGGTGGATACCCTTGGTAAATGGTACCCTTTGTTAAAAGTTGGTATTTAAATAAATGCTTACTTGTTATATCTTGATCACACAACTCTTAATTCTAGAAGTGGCAATTTTTTTTTTGTTATAATTATAATATAAAACATAATGTGCTTCAGTTATAATTTTAAAGAATTTGTTACTCAGGCCCTGGGCTCAAAAGTCCTGAGGAGCGGACCATTGAATATCTGGAGGAAGTTGCTGTGGAGGCTGCTAGGGGAATCGTTCAGAAGAAAATCCCACTCACCAAACCCAAGGGCATGATACAGAGTGAGTATCTAAAGACGTCTCTGAGGTTTTTTTGGATTTAGTGATGATTTAATTCACTTTGTGTTGCATACTGTGAAGTTGCTTTATTTGTTCATTAATTTTATTTTCTTGCAGAAATTCAGGACTTCATCATGAGCTATCCATTTGTAAGACAATTAATCTACAACAAAGCCCAGAACACAGTCATGAAACAGACTAAGGGACTTTATCCTGCTCCTTTAAAAATAATTGAGGTGTGATTTATTATTTAAAAAACATAATTGACCACAAAAACCTTAAGCCATTACAGCATTATCCAGTGACCCATGCTTTATTTCTCTTTCAGAGCGTGAAGACTGGGCTAGAGAAGGGTCCAACCGCTGGATACCTGGTGGAGTCGCAGGTCCTTAAGTGTTAAATTGGTTTCAGCTGCTACTTTTACATAGTTCTGTTGTCTGTTTGATAATGGGCTTTATTAAAATGAAAGACAAATTGAAAGGGTGTAAAATAAATTCTGTTCTTACCGCCAATTTAGGAATTTGGCAAGCTAGCGATGACATCTGAGAGTAAAGCACTTATTGGCCTCTACCACGGTCAAGTTGCATGCAAGAAGAATCGTTTTGGGACGCCAGAAAAAGAAGTAAAGTAGGTATTCCTGCTCCATACTGAGCATTTTAATACTTTTAATTTAATACAATATAATGCAGGTTTTTGTAAAATTTATGAAATAATAAAAATTTAAAAGTATTGTGGCTTGAAAAGTCAAATTTTCGAGATTATATAAAGTCTAAATTTTGAAATTATATAAAAAGTTACAATTTTGAGATTTAAAAAAAGGTAAAAAAAAATGTTCATTTGTATCCGAATATTGAGTAAATCGTTGACCTCCAAGATAAAACTCAAAAGCATGATGAGCTGTGAAGAGATAGTCCAAACATTGTTTTACTAATGATGAAATTTTTGCATTAGTATTCGATTAGCTTTGCAATGGCTCTACTCAAACACCTTGAAAGGATTTTAAGCAAGAACAAGCTTTGGTGCAGAAAGAATAAAACGGATGAGGCTGTGACGACTGCTTTCAATAAAAATATCAATCTTCGGTGCAGTTCCACGAAATGGGCTTTCAATTGTCTCCAGGGCCAGCAAGCCAAAGTTTCTTTTTTTTGTATCTCAAAAGCTTCGACTGTCCTGCCTCAAAGGTTTTGACTTTCGTACCTCAAAAATGTTGTGGTCCGCTTTTCTCTTTGAATTGAATGTCTTCACTTTCAAACAAACTTAAGTTTTTTTTATTATTATTCCTTAGGTCACATCACAATTATAGGTTTACCTACTAAAATATCCCTGTACATATACACATGTGGACAGATAAAAATAAAGGAGATATCACTTTATTATTGAACACTTTACTCTATTTTCATGATTACTTCCATTTCTGTGTATATTTAACAATGCTTTTCTTTGCTTGTAGAACTCTTGCGATCTTGGGAGCAGGGTTGATGGGAGCCGGCATAGCTCAGGTGACTGTAGATAAAGGCGTCCATACAATCCTTAAGGATACAACAGTGGAAGGTCTTGCTCGAGGAGAGCAGCAGGTCTTTAAAGGGTGAGTTCTATTAAATATCTGAAGTAATCAAAAAAAAAAAAGTGTTCACTTACCAGACAGTTGTTATTTGAAATGCAAAATAAACGTTCAGAAGGCTTTCTTAATCTCTGTTATTTGTCTTTTTCAGGCTGAATGACAAAACTAAGAAGAGGAGCATAACATCATTTGAAAGGGACAGCATTCTGTCTAACTTAAATGGACAGCTTGACTACTATAACTTTGACAAAGCTGACATGGTCATTGAAGCTGTTTTTGAAGACCTGAGCATCAAACACAAAGTACTGGCAGAAGTAGAAGCAGTAAGTAGAGAAGTACAGCATCAAATTAAACTCAAATGGAGGTTTTCAAATGATACTTATCTGTAAACACCTCATATCTGTGCATTTCTCCCTGGCAGGTAATCCCTCCCCATTGTATATTTGCCACCAACACCTCTGCCCTACCCATCAAGGATATTGCAGCCGTGAGCAAGCGACCGGATAAGGTTACATCTTCACGTTTTTCAAAGTCAAGCAAGCGAAAAAGTTTGAGAGAAAACGCTTTAATGTTACAGTTATTTGGTGTGTTTTCTTTCAGGTTATTGGAATGCACTACTTTTCTCCAGTCGACAAGATGCAGCTACTTGAGATCATCACCACAGACAAAACCTCCAAGGACACTACAGCCTCAGCGGTGGCAGTCGGCCTGAAACAAGGCAAAGTCATCATCGTTGTTGGGGTGAGGCAGTGAAAATGTTTTCTTTTGTACATTGTTAAAAACATTTTAGAAGACTTCAGAGTGTAATTTGTCTCCTCAGGATGGACCAGGATTTTACACAACCAGATGTTTAGCTCCCATGTTAGCAGAGGCCGTGCGTGTGTTGCAGGTTTGTGTATTTCTTTCTGAATTATTAATTTCTTCCCATTCGCTGTTAAAGTGCCACTTTTTAGGCTTGTCAACGACACAGTCCCAGGGAAAATGAAATGATGGTAACTGCTGGATTTTTTTTATGGCATCTATTTGTGTTTGCCATGTACTCCATGTACAGGAAGGAGTTGACCCCAAGAAGCTGGATTCCTTGACCACAGGCTTTGGCTTCCCTGTTGGTGCGGCAGCTCTGGCTGATGAAGTGGGCATTGATGTGGCAGCTCATGTGGCTGAAGATCTCGGCAAGGCTTTTGGCTCCAGATTTGGAGGCGGGAATGTTGAGGTTTTAAAAACCATGGTGGAGAAAGGGTCTAAAGGTGCAGACATGAGCTTGAAAAAAGTTTTTTTTTTTTTTTTTTTAAATGGAATATTTTAGAATACGGACTGGTTTCTTGTTTTTATGCATTCTTACATATTGTTTACACTTTTTAAAGGCTTTACAGCATATTACTAATACTCTTTTCATGTTGTTTTAAGGTCGTAAATCAGGCAAAGGCTGCTACATTTACCAGCCAGGGTTAAAAGTCAAACATGTGAATCCAGATGCTCTGGAGATTTTGAAATCATACCAGTTGAAGCCAAATCCAGCTATGTGAGTTGACTAGATAGCGATTCACATATTGCTTGTCATTTCAGTTTTAACTATGACTAGTGTTATTGTTTGAAAGTTAATCAGATATGAAATTTTCCATTCAGATCTTCAGATTCAGATATTCAGTACAGGCTGGTGTCTCGTTTTGTGAATGAGGCCGTTCTGTGTCTGCAAGAGGGAATCCTGGCCAACCCAGTGGAAGGGGACATTGGGGCTGTTTTTGGTCTAGGCTTTCCACCCTGCCTTGGAGGTGAGACTTAAAAGATGTTTTTTCAATGAGCGCAGCATAAGTGACTGATAATTTGTTAACGATTAGAATCTTTAAAAGGAGTCTGCATGTGAGGCCATGGAGAGCCATTGGAACCTTGATGCTGATTGGGAATGTGGTATATGTTAAAATGCAGACTTTCTTCCATAGCCTTGCCTTAAAAAATATAACTTCAAGATATAAGAATTTTTCTTTAAGTGATCCCCATCATTATTTCAGGGTAAATAACATTGGTAGCCCATGATTCATTAATCAAATCTTTTTTTTATTTTGGAATTTGGTGCATATGGAAAATGTAAATAGCCATTGTCCAACTCACGACTTGCTGAATGCAAGACTGAAGGATATGTTAGGAGAAACATAAAATTTTGGTCATACTGCCCTGGTTCTAAAAGTCTGTTCCAAGGGGATACTTTTCTAAGATTGGAAAGAATTAGCTTGACCACATCCTGTTGATCATTGACTGGTCAGTTGTTTCTCACTGGTTTGGCAGAAAGAATTGTCATATGTGCAATAAAAATGTCAAGGTAGTAGCAGCATAAAAAAAAGTTTTATTTGGATTTATGGAGAGTATGTTCAAGGGGTTTTTGCATTCGCTGCTGTATCACCAAGCAGAATGAAATAGAAGAAAGAAGATGGAGAAGAAATCAAAGAACATATATATATATATATATATATATATATATATATATATATTACAAAAATGTGTAGAAAAGAGACCGTTTATGGTCCCTATTGCCCCGGTTGTACTGCAAATGCCTTCTTCAGGCAGGCCGTGTCATTGCATTAGTATTTCCTTGAACCAGATGAAGAGTACCCTACTGAGAAGCCATTCAAAAGAGATATCTATCGTCAACGTTCAAATTGGGCAATGACATTCTGATCCAACTTTGGCGCGAATTATTCCCACTATTAAACAAACAAGTAAACATTCCTATGTCATTGTCACAGTGCCTGGATACAAGTCTGCAGAGAGGAAAACTTGGTTTAATTTGATTAAAAAAAAGTTGTTAATTCTGATGATTGAGCTCAGCATCTTACTTGTGATTTAAAGATTTATTTTCACTATCTAGAACGTTTCAGCTAATACGTTTAGTATGTAATCAACGTCCCATGTTCTTGAGCTAGCCTCCTCTTCACAGTTCTTCCTCCTTCAGAATCATACTCTATATATTATAATCATTGTTAATTTTTTTCATCATAGGTCCCTTCAGGTTTGTTGACAGCTTTGGTGCCGACAAACTTGTGGAGAAGATGCGCAGGTTTGAGGATGTGTTTGGGAACCAGTTTACACCGTGTCAGCTGCTGCTTGATCATGCCATGGACCTAAGCAAGAAGTTCCACAAGTGATATCAGACTTCTTGTGCCATGATTAATGCCTCCTTAGAGTTTCAGATGTCTATGTGAAGAACAGAAACGATCACGGTTGTGCACTTACAGGACAGAATTAAGAGCCTTTTAATCCTAAAGCTTGGATTCTTAATTGCTTATGCCCATAAATCGTCATTTGTTTGACTAGTGTTGAGGTACACAGTGGAAAAGAGATGGCCTTGTATGCAAACACACAATTTAGGTTTTGGATTTTTTTGTATATTAATGATTGTACTGTTTGAAGTAATTTTCTAATGGTTGTTGCTAATAAATTGTATAGTTAGACAAATCAGGCTTGTCTTTGTTCATCAAAACCTAATCTCCCATGTTTTTGATCTGTTGTCAACTGAGCTGCCACTTACTGTGTGCTCGGTCTCTTATTGGACATTGAAAGTGGCCTTTGGTTAAAAGTAAATTGAATGCCAGCAATCTACTGTGTGTTTGTTCTTTTATTGATTAAATGCATTGTTAGTATTTTTCATGGGCGGAGGATTGAAGCATTTTATGTTGCTGTTTCAAATAATAACACATGATGCAACCTCATTTTATATAAATACAATACAAGTACATGTCTTGCAAACTTTTATCAAACATGATCATGTGATGGTTGATGTACTTAAGTAACATGTGATACACCCGGTATTTTGCCATAAACAACTGCTCATTAATTTTTATTTTTTTACCATTCTCAAACTGATACATGAACTTATCAAAAACAAGTGTGTCTATCTTGGCCAGTGATAGCTCCCACATGGTTGGTTGCAGAATTATTTATTCCAAAATTACGTTATTTAAATAAATGGTTTTAAATGAGTTTTGAAAGTTAACTATACATTGAATAAAATTCAAAAGTTTTGTTTTGAGTTTATTTTCATGTAGCTTATGATTTTTCACAAAAAAACAGCCATGCGATGAAAAGATAGGTTAGCCAGTAACATAGAACCTTGCGGACTGACTGCTGTAGTTACGGAGTGAGTTTACTTGGACAAGATCAAATTCAGAGAATTCATTCTCAAATTCTTGCTTACGTTAACAAATGTACTTGTATTTAACATGCTGTGTGGGTGGAGCTTTGAAACTGACTGTCATGGCAGTGTTCATATCATGCTTGTGGTTGCCCCATATTAGCCCAATGGCAGTGGGCAGTTTCATGTCATCCCTATGTCTGTGGTGTAACATGTGAATCGAACTTTGTCTAAACCTAAAGGAAAGCATCTGTTTCTCCACTGTGTTTCCTTTTGTGTGACACAAGTTTGACTGCAACTTGGAATTGGATGTTTTTAATTCAATAATTTTGGTTAACAAAGACCCCTGGATAGTTCTTACCATATAGGATGAGTAATAAGCTACTTTTCAATTAATAAAATCTGGTCTGAGGTACCCTTTAAATTAAGCTAATGATTGTGTACCCTGCGTTACATTTTAAAGTCATTTATACTCTCAAACTGACAAAAGAACTTATTTAAATTCCAATGATTAATTGTACTTCCGGGCCAAGTCGTAGCACTAAGCCCCGCCCCTCCGGTCCCTCAGCCGGAAGTTTCCAGCCGATGATGCTGGCGGTTACAGCGCGCTGATTTGTTCTTCGACTGCGGCTCCTTCAATCGCTTGGTGAACCGAGTGACCGATGGTGAGAATCTGTGTCAATTCCAAATCTTTCAGTATGAAGAGGACGTGCTCACGGTGAGAGAAAGGCTGAGGTGTCGGTGATTCGGCTAGGATGCTCCGGCTGTTTGCGGCACTGGTGACGGTAGGGCTGCTGCTCGCCTGCTTCACTTCCTGGCTCTTTGACAGCTATGACACCGCTGGGCACCCGAAGCGCAGTTTGCCCCGGACGGATCGCGAGAGCGATGGCCCTCCGTATCCAGGATCGCGGCGAGAAAACATCTTCTGGTTCGTGCAGGTGAGAGGCGGATTGTGGACTCGGAAACAGAGGTCAAATTAAATTGACATCCGACTGTCAGTGAGCTGATCATGTGATTGATTGGGGTGGCTTTTATTTTGTGCTCTGCCACAATAATTTATTCCCTTTCAGCGCAGACTGAATCATAAGCAGTAAATGTTCCGAATATTTTCAGTCATACTTATTTTAATGTGAAGATTAAAAAAAAATACACGGAGGAATTTATTATTAGGATAAGGTTAACCAGAGGCAGAGTGTATTATTAATGTTAAAAATATGGTAATTTTCCATTTTAATATAGCTTTATAAGATAAGAAAAATAAATAAATACACTGGGGAATTTATGATAATTTGTTCCACAGTAAAAAGGTTAACCAGAGTGCATTATTAATGATAATTCCCCACAATACAACGGTAGCCCACAAACTCGGCTTCATTGTTCTTCAGCATTTTTCTGCAGCCGGAGCAGATATCAACTTTTAGTTACCAGTGATACACAGGTTGATCCAAAATGAGCAGTCATTAGTGGTTGCGATGTATTAAAATGATATTTTTCCTGACGCTGTAAAAATCCTTGTTCGTTCTTAACAAAATGGGACAGCACTAAACCTCACCCAACACATGGGTATTATAAGAGATGCCTCCTCTAATGTTCCACTGACACTTGTTCTATAAATAGATAAGTTTACTGTATGAAATGCCCAGCTCTATGTGATCTGCTTTGACCCCCTGTTCTTTTTTTTCTTCTGTGTGTAGGTGTCTGACATCCATATCAGTCGTTTCCATGATCCCAGGCGCATCCCGGACTTTGAAAAGTTCTGTAGTGACACTATAGATGTGATCAAACCCGATCTGGTGCTAGTTACAGGTGAGTTACCATTCTGTTTTACAATATCTTTTGTGTACGTGAAACAAAGCCTCATTGCTACAAACCCTACGTTTAACAGGAGATCTCACCGATGCGAAGACAGAAAGCAAAATGGGCTCTCTTCAGCACGAGGTGGAGTGGCAGGCCTACCACAACGTCCTTAAAAGAACGCGAGTGCTGGAACGCACTAAGTGGATTGACATTCGGGGAAACCATGGTAAATTCGTCCTTCATTTTAGTCATTGTCAACACAATAATTACATTTTTGATTTCCAGTTTTAAATTAATTAGAACCTCATTCTAATTCCTTGACGCCATCATGGTCATGTGATTTAATAACAGTGATTGACAGGTCAGCTACAGTCGCATTCTTAAACCCACTGGCTTGTGAAAAAAAAAAAACTCATGTTAGTTTTGGAATTCTTGTCATTTTCTCATGCTCGAACCATCCGATGCTGTAGAAAGTATTTATCCAACCATCAATCCATCAATCCATCCATCTATTGATGTATCCCTTTTTCACCCACTTAGCCCTGGTTAAGTTCGCGGGGTAGCGATGTGTCATTTGACAACGATTCGTTCGAAATGGATGATTCGTGTGAATGATTCATTCTCAGTATGCCATTTAGAATATTTATAGTAAATCAAAGTCTGGGACCTGATTTGGGACCTGTGAGCTATCAATAATGGTTTAACTGAATTAATTAGTTAGTTCGTTCTCAGTGATCTTAGTTTCTTCTTGTAATTCAGTAGTATTTAGCTCCACTGAACACAATATAGGCGTGTACACCACTCTACCGAGCTCACTTAGCTCAGATATCATTTTTCCTCTATTCCCGTTATTCCATTTCCCAAGCTTTCTGGCAACGGGTGTTGCATTACCAAATGAGCTCCAACATCTGTTCATCTGTCCCAACTGTTCTCCCGTTTCCTGCTAAACTTGATTGGCATTCTTCTTTTGTCTCCACAGATGCCTTCAATATTGTTTCTCTGGAGAGTGTGAATAATTATTACAGGTCTGTTTTAATCACTCACATACCAGAAAATGCTCAGATATAAGGTTTGACATGACGTTGTTTTCCTCCAGGAGTCCTAGTTTTCCTACATATCTACAACATGCGCCTTAGACTAATTTAATACTTTTCTACTGGATTTAAATGATTGTCAAAGACACTTTGATTGTTAAATCCTTCAATGTCATTTAAATACTGTTTAACTATGCCAAAAAACGTATAGGCATTCTGTTCCACGTGCTCATACTGGAACAAATCTACATTAAGCTCATTCTTCTGCTGCTTTGAAGCATCTGCAGAAAAACACGGTGTAAAACATTTGACTTGGTTTGACTTTAAAAATGTGTTTTCGCAAACTCTTCATTACTCTTGTGGACCCAAGGTTCTTAGATGTGCTGCTATGCTGTATTTAAATCATCTTCTTGACAATCTGGGCAGACCAGTTTTATATTGACTGCAGTTACTGGGGGAGTCTTCAGTTAGTCCAGTCTAGCAAGATTTTTTTTTCCTCACTAATGAAATTTGTAATGCTCTGTACTTTTCACTGAAATTTTAGGAAATACTCTGCCAATCAGAAAGAAGGGTCCTTCCACTACATACATAGTACGCCCTTTGGGAACTATTCCTTCATTTGTGCTGATGCCACTCTGACTCCGGGACCCAAACGGCCCTATAATTTCTTTGGCATCATCACTCAGGTACGAGAGATTTTCTTTTTTGCTTTGAAATTTGATTACGAGTTCTTTGCACTAAAACCAAAATGCCCCCATAGACTCAGATGAACAAGTTGGCACGATTTCGAGAAGAGAGTCTCAGCAGTAACCAGTCCATCTGGTTTGGGCATTACACCACGTCTACGGTCATCTCCTCCTTCCCTGGAATCCGAGAGCTCATGAGGTTTGGGGAGATCTTGCTATTACACATCACTGATATCACATATATTGAGTTATACAATGGTAACATTTTTACCTGTTTGTTATGGGAATGTAAACTGTTTGATCATTATTTCACCAGTTCTGAATTTAATTTCATAATTCGTGCAGTGTATAAACATGCTAATTTGCAATTCTGGTGCCTGTAAAACGTTTCATAGAATTTAAACCTAAAGCAATTCTCTTATTGAACCAAAAAGCCAGAAAGATTCCAATCACAATTAACTAAAATTACATGTTATTTACCTAGATCATCCAATCATGTCCATAAAATCTCTCCACGGTCATTGCTGTTTGGGGTGCCATGTCATCTACTGGTGTTGGTCCACTGTGTTTTCTGAGGTCCAAGGTCAAAGGCAACTTTTCTTAAAATCCTGATCGTAATATAATTTTTCTGAGACACTGTTTTCATTAGGTATAATCATCAAAATAAAAAGAAATAAAAGTACATGTGGAACCTATATGTTAAAAATGCCCATGTTTAAGTTTTTTTTTTTTATTAATTTAAATAGAGCATTTACAAAGGATTGCTTTTTTTAAGTTTCAAATATTATTGTTTAAAAAAAAAAGATCAAAACTAATAACCTTTTGAAACTTGCATATTATATTAGATATATATAGCTGGGCTGGGTTAATTCTAATTAATTCGAAACAGCCGGTGTGATTGTTAAGGGTTAAGCACCTCATTCGAAAAAGGAATGTGAAACCCATGTTTTTTTTTTTTTATTAGTCAGAGTGAATTTTTTTCCAAGCAAATTGTTAATTGCTTAAAATCGAAGATGGATAAAACCATCTGCCAAATCAAAGTCAGCCTCTGAACCCTAAACACTTTTACAAAAATGTATTTCTCTCCATTTCTGATTTTTTTCCTGTAGTTCATGCTTGAATATTTGCTTTTGGCACATGCCGTGTGACTTTAAACATCTGTACGATTGCAGCCTAGACGGCATCTCTTTGCCATTTTGCTGCGTTTTTAACTGTTGGTTGTTTCCTCACAGTACAGCGGTAGCATATTTGTGTGGGCATTTACACACTCTGGGTGGTTTCATGCCGGTTCTGCACAGTCGGCATCAAGGAGGCACGCTGGAATTAGAGCTGGGAGACTGGATGGACAACCGCAGGTATTTCATTATCAAATAACGAAATTCCTACAGTAGCTAATAGATGTCAGGAAATCCATTAAATAAAAGAATTGTGTGTTCTTTCCAGATACAGAATACTAGCTTTCGACCATGACCTGCTCAGCTTCTCAGATTTGACTTTTGAAGACTGGCCAGCGGTGCTGATCACGAACCCCAAAGACGTGCAGTATCTCCAGCCCGGAGCGGAGCCTCTTGGGCGCATCCGCAGTTCCACTCACATCAGGTGTCTCTGTGTGTGTCCTCCTTACCCTTCAAGATCTCAAATGCGGATTTATCTCGATCTATCTCCATCTTCATGTGTATTCTGTTCATGAATGTCACCTTTTGAAGCTGCGCTGATTGTTGCTGGATGTTGGGTTCTGCAGGGTTCTGACCTTCTCTGAGTCTCCCATCACTGCTGTGTATGTGAGTGTGGATGGAGTCTCCCTGGGAAAAGCTGTCAGCACAGGAGGACCTTTATATGTGGTCCTCTGGGACCCAGCACGGTACACTACAGGACTGCACACCATCAGAGTTAAAGTGGAGGTAGGAAATGGACACAATGAAGGAATCTCCATGTGAAGGACTTCTAAAGAATGAAAAAAATAGATAAAATAAATAAATACAAATATTTCTACACTTTCTCAACTACCCTATTGGTGACAGCCATATACTAGCAGGTCCTAGTTTTAGAATTTGTTATCCCAGATCTCTTCATTTCACTTCAGCCTATTCATAATTCGTATGTATTTTTATAAAAAAAATTTGAATTTAGTTTAGATTCATTCATTCATTCATTTTCATTCCCGCTTATTCCCTTTCGGGGTCACGGGGGTCTGCCGGTGCCTATCTCCGGCACACATTGGGCGAGAGGCAGGGGTACACCCTGGACAGTTCGCCAGTCCATCACAGGGCAACATTCACACACATTCACACCCTAAGGGGAATTTAGCTTATTCAATTAACCTATCCGCATGTTTTTGGGGATTGTGGGGGAAACCGGAGCACCTGGAGGAAACCCACGCAAGCACAGGGAGAAACTCCTTCCAGGAAGGTCACCGGCGAGCCTCGAACCGACAACCTTCTACCTGGAAGGCCACAGTGCTACCCACTGCGCCACTGTGCTATTTAGTTTAGATATAATGTACAATTTAGATCCATATGTCACATTTTGAAAATAATAATATGCTGTTATTGAATATAATATCATAAGCCATAATAGAAAACAGAAATTATAGATTTTACAGGAATTGCGGCTTTATTTAGCTTAAACACTGAAGAAGCGAACAACTAAATACTGCTGAGTTGGGGGAAAAGAGAGACAAAGAAGCTAGGGAAGCCAAGTGGCTCTTTGAAAGCACAGGAAAAGAGACCAAATGTCTCCTAGCCACTTCAATATAAAGCTTGTACAGTCCTGGATGTGATGTAACTTCCTGTTTGTGATGTAACTTCCTGTTCTATCTCAGAAATTAACCAGGCAATAAATTATACAATTTTTATTCTATTAGAATATTGACACCTTTCTTGTCAGCAACTGACAGATGGTGAATTACTGCAAAGACGTGTAAAACATGACAGAAACTAAACAAAATTTCAATTTTACATTTAAATCATAAATTTTACATACAATGGTTGAATTAATTATTGAATGAATCATATGAAGAATTCATTTCCTAAATATTGAAACTGTATTTTAGTTTAATGGAAATTGCTTCTTTCTTTTCATCAGGACTCAGCCGGTCGATCTAAGGTTCGCGAGCAGCTTTTCACGCTGGAGGAAGAGCAGCTCATTCCTGGCTTTAGCTTCATGCAGTCCTTCATCCTCCTCACTGACCACTACATACTGGTATGAACAACTTTCATGGAGACGCTGGTCATATAATTACAATTTCATTAAAAAAATATATTTATTTATGTGATTACAATAAAAGGCCTCTAATTGGACTCTCAGTGTAGTTCCGTTGGCTACAAAATCATGATGATGAGGGCATCAGGAGGGCAAGACGCAAAAGGTCATTGCAAAAGAGGCTGCTCTTCACAGAGCTCTGTTTCCAAGCACATTATTAGAAGGGGAGAAGATTTATTAAAACAAATGTACAAGCAATAGGGGTAACGGCACGTTAGAGCGGACTGTGAAACAAAGAACATTCAAAGAAATGAAGGAGATTCACAAAGAATGGACTGCAGCTGGAGTAAGTGCTTCAAAACCAACAAACACAGACATATGCAAAAGTTTCAGCTGTTATAAAAAAGTTATACTTTATGATGAAGGTACATTTTCCATTTCCGTTGGAAAACAAGGGCCCAGTGTCTGGAAGAATAGAGCCAAAAAATCCAGTGATATTTTGGGTGCCATGTCATTTTCTGAAGTCCAAATCTTTTTTTTTGCATTGATCTTAAGTAATATTCAAACTTTTTTAAGTAATATTAAAATTTGCTCTTATAAAGGTCTTTTATGCAGCTAATGGAATGGTGTCATCACATGTGCTAAAGCTTCCATATTTCTGCGCTCATTTTAAATATAAAAAATGTTATTTTCTAATAAAAGTCATCTATTTTGCATCGCAATCAATGTGAGGAGGCTGAATACAAAAAAATATAGTGCAATGTACATTTATGAGAGGAAACTCCTGCAGAGACATTCTGACTAAAAACATAGCTTTGACTTTCTCTTTTTCTGTGAGCAAACATAAAATTTCCCTTGCTGTATGTACCGTGACTTGTGCACTTTAATAAAAGTGACCATGCCTTTAAAATAAAAATGTGTTCTTGTGTGTATTTCCTCAGGCACGGATTGCTTTTGTGGCAATAGTATTACTAAACCTCAGTGGGCTTGTCTTCTTCAGATTTATGCCTGTATCTTCCACCAGAGGTATTTCATTTATATGAACATAATAAACCTGCTGTCTAGCTCTAAAACATGTCTGTCTCTTGACTTCTGGTGTGACCCACAGGGTTGGGGTCTCAAGCCTGGATCTCTCTGCATCTAGTCAGTAAGAGTAACATGTTCTTCTACTCGCTGCTGCTCTTCAATCTCTGCACAGCTTTAGGTAAAACCCCACCTGTGCCTTGGCTGTGACCCAGATGACCTCTTTTGTCTTTGAAAGTGACTGAGTTATGGATGATAGGCTCTTGGTTGTGAAGCATTTCCTGGCAAAGGCGTTAGAATGTTTATTGTGTTTAGTTTTCTGCTTTGAAACGCCCGTGTTCTCATTTACAGAAGAAATGGTGACTTTAATTGTAAAGCAATGCAATGTAAAGGTATTTTTCCTTCAGTTACATGTGCTTCCTGTGTTGTTTTTCCAGGTCCATGGTTCATTGGGGAGGTCATTGATGGACACATTGGAATCTGTTTTGCTTTCGGCGTAATTGTGGATGGGCATTTCCTTGATGGCAGTCTAACATATGTTGTGGGAGTCATACAGGTAATACAGGATTTATATCCCCCCAAAAATGTACTGTTTAGAAAGATTAGTTTATGTTTTCTAAAATATAAATAAATGTGAGATGTTTACTTGACATTTTATGTGGGTGTGTTCCTCTTTAAGGCAGGGTAGGTGATTTCGTGGAGCCAATGTTTATTTTGGAATTGACTACAAGAAACCTACGCCTACTCCAAAACTCGCCATCGTGATTGCTCCGCTAAACGCATGTGCGCTAATCACAGATTCTGTAATATAGGAAATGAATCAGTAATGCCGATAAATGCTTGAAAACTGAATACTTTGGACCTTGAACACATGTTACAATTTCAAGAGACTTACAGTGACTATTAATGTGAAGTTCATATATACATGGATGTTAATGCCAGATGGGTCTGAGTATTTTAAAAACTGCTGATCTCCTGGAATTCATGTATACATATTAAGGTTGTACATAACTCGATATTATGTCCATGAAACGATATGCATCATAATTTTTTACAACGCTATTAATAACCAACTATTGAAACTGATATATAATGAATCATCGTTGGAAAAAAATGAATTTAAGAAGTTTTCAAGCCACCAAGCTAAGAAGGCTAGGGTCTAGTTTGAGTTTTATCAGTGCGTTTGATACTGACAATCCTCTAGGGGGCAGTGTTAGGTTTGCATTGTCATCTTTTCTACTCTAAGTGATGGAGAGAGATAATTTTATAATCTTTCTCATTTAAAATATAAGTTAAGGACAATTGTCTCATAGTAATAGGTACATAAAACAAGAAGATGAGGTAAAGAAGTTTCAGAAGTGACTAGAATCACAATCACTCCAAGAAGCAAACACACTTCAGCTCCTAGATGATATCTCCCTGTACTTATTTTGACAATTTTGTTCTAGGTTCATAATCCCTGACATGAATCTACTGTTGAGTAGTTGAAAAAAAGAGTTCCTACATCGTCACTGTTGATCCCCAAAAAAATGCATTTATTTTCACCACAAAAAACAAACAAAAGTAAAAATAAAACAATTCCGTAAAGTAAATCAAAACTTTAAATGGTATTACTGAAATCCAATAAACCAAACGATTGAGCTTTAATTTAAATTACGGACCCTAAAATATAGACAGTAAGAAAAACTGTTTCTCCTCAACCACCACCCCCGGACTTGCCCCAACATGTCCAATCCAAGTCTCTTTAGGGAGGTGTGGCTTAATGCGAACAGAAACTTAAGCAATGACTTACTTACATAAATAATACTAACATTTTACTTAAAATATTCACAAAGAACATTTCCATTTAGACAGCAATACTTTTACAATATTTAAACAAAAAATAAACAAATAAATCGGCAATAAACAAAATACCTAGCTCTTACATTTGTATTGCGATATATTGCTACACAATGTAGATTCACCGACATGATCATTTTCGTCATTTTGCAAGGTATTGTTGATAGACTGTTAAAAATCGTTGAGCAATAAGTTCTGCTCCTGTTTTTACTCATTTAGGCCATGTCCACACTTAAAAACCCCTGACAATTCAACATTTAGTGGGTGTGGCTTGTCCCGTCCACAGTCTGGGGTGCTTTCATTTAACAAAACAATGATGAAGTAATCTCATTTATTCTTTTATTTGCCAATTACCTTAATCCCAATCCATTTACAATGCTTCTCTTCTATGAAAACAAGCAAGTGTAAGAAGTTGTGGTTGTGCGATGCCATCTTTTGTCTTGGGGGGGGGGGTTTCCAATTTCCTTAAGGGGCATTTGAGTTGCATGGATAACGGTAGAACGTCATGTAAAACAAGGAGGGGAGCCGAATTCCTAAACACCGAATTCCTGCCGAATCTAAAACACTACTGCAGAAAACCTTTGGCTTTCAGAGTTTCAAATGCTTTCCAATGGAACCAAAGAATTAAATAAAACTCTACCCTAAACCAGAATTTCATGGGATGGTATTTTTCTCTTCAGGTGCTCTTCTTCAACATGCCTCTCACTTATTACCTGTGCTGGAGTCTTCATCACAGGAGTCGTGGCTTAAGCTTCCGCTCCCAGTTCTGCAGGCCTGGGTGGCGCTGGAGGTCTTTGGCCATGCACCTTGGCATGCTGGTTCTCATCCTCTGGCAGGCCTACTCCTGTTACTTCCTACTGGAGACCTATGGTTTGCTGGCCTTCTTCCTGTCTCCGGTTCGTACATGGGCATTGCTCATGGGTGTGCTGCTGGTTTACAAAGCCTGGTGGGCAAAACCTCTTCGGTTCTGCGATGGCAACAAGAACAACCGACCGTCGTGACGATGGCAGGGGAGGGAGGTGTGACAGACATTATTTTGTGCCAAGTGCCATTCTTTCACCACTCTCATAAAATTGCCAATCCTCTCCTTTAGATATTAAGGAATAGTCATTAGTCTACGGAGCTATGATGACATCACTAATGGATGTCTGAGCTTTTTCAATCTTTGGCACAGCGGTAGTTTACCAGTTCCCACTGTTGTGAATCTTGACACGTCATACCTCTTATACTCATTGACTGCACATTTCATTCTTGTCAAATTATGTTTGTGAGGAGCAATCAAGGGAGAAACCAGAATGCCTGATGTTTCTAATCATTGTTTCGGCTTGAAACTAACCCTACACCGAGAGGGCAGCCTGTACACTCAAAAGGGACTTGGTAGTTCTTGGAATTACAGAATGTAATTTGTGTTTTTGTTTAATTTGAATGAATCCAGTTAATTCATTTATGTGGATTTAGATGTTTCTGGTTCATAGGATTTTATTGTTTGAGCGTATGGAAGCTCAAATTTTTGAAAGCAATTGCACATCAATTTAGGAACAATCTTTTCGCCACATTTGGTAATCATCAAAGCCTGCCCTCTTCCTTTACTATTGCTATTTTTTTGGACCAGTTTGATACACATTGTGTGTGAATATGGGATTACGCTCAAAATTTGAATGCAGACAATAGCAGAAAATCTAAGCAAATTAAATGATCACAGATGATGTGGAGTTAGAATTGTGCCAATTTTCCAAACAAATCCAGCATTTTTGCATAGAAAGAAAAAAGATGATATTTGCAAACAAACTTAATCTGTTTTGAATGGCGGCTCACTTGACCACCAACAAACACTGGAACAATAAACAGACATGTACATTTCAAAATATTACCTACATATATTATAAATTACCTGATTGGGGTGATTACAGCCCCGAAAGGATTATGTTTATATATGTAGGGTAGGAGAAAAAAGGATACAAAGATATGTGCGAGGGCACGCAATTGTGCAAGGGAATACAAATGTGTTTCGCGAGGAAACGCAATCATTGCAGAGGAACACAAATGTGTTTTGCGAGGGAACGCAATCGTTGCAGAGGAACACAAATGTGTTTTGCGAGGAAACGCAAATATATTTTGCAAGGGAATGCAACCGTTGCAGAGATACACAAATGTGTTTAGCGAGGGAACGCAATCGTTGCAGAGGAACACAAATGTGTTTAGCGAGGGAACGCAATCGTTGCAGAGGAACACAAATGTGTTTTGCGAGGAAACGCAAATATATTTTGCAAGGGAATGCAACCGTTGCAGAGATACACAAATGTGTTTAGCGAGGGAACGCAATCGTTGCGAGGGAACACCGTGTGTTTTCGCGAGAAGCGCAAATATATTTTGCAAGGGAATGCAACCGTTGCAGAGATACACAAATGTGTTTAGCGAGGGAACGCAATCGTTGCAGAGGAACACAAATGTGTTTTGCGAGGAAACGCAAATATATTTTGCAAGGGAATGCAACCGTTGCAGAGATACACAAATGTGTTTAGTACACATGTGTTTAGCGAGGGAACGCTGATATATTTTGCAAGGGAACGCAATTGTTGCAGAGTTACACATGTGTTTAGCGAGGGAACGCAAATATACTTTGCAAGGGAAGGCAATCGTTGCAGAGATACACATGTGTTTACCGAGGGAACGCAATCGTTGTGAGGGAACGCAAATATATTTTGCAACAGAATGCAATCGTTGCAGAGATACACATGTGTTTAGCGAGGGAACGCAATCGTTGTGAGGGAACGCAAATATATTTTGCAACAGAATGCAATCGTTGCAGAGATACACATGTGTTTAGCGAGGGAACGCTGATATATTTTGCAAGGGAACGCAATTGTTGCAGAGTTACACATGTGTTTAGCAAAGGCCTTAAATATACTTTACAAGGGAAGGCAATGGTTGCAGAATACCTATGTGTTTGCGAAGAGCGCCAATGGATTGTGAGGAAAGCTGATATATTTTGCAAGGGAACGCAATTGTTGCAGAGTTACACATGTGTTTAGCGAGGGAACGCTGATATATTTTGCAAGGGAACGCAATTGTTGCAGAGTTACACATGTGTTTAGCAAGGGAACGCAAATATACTTTGCAAGGGAAGGCAATCGTTGCAGAGATACACGTGTTTAGCGAGGGAACGCAATCGTTGTGAAGGAACGCAATTGTTTCTAAAAATTATTTTTTCTCCCACTCTAATTTTAGTTTTCCTACCCTAAGATAAGCCCTACCATGTTCAAACTTACTTCCTTATTGCATTCTGTTTGTTTACAAGAGGAGCTGAATCAGGTTTTTGGGCTCAAACTGACTTGTGACGGTGGATTTGGTTTTCCTGTACAATGTTTTGTTTAACAAAAATGATTGATTTGTCTATGAACCTGGCACACATGACTCAATAGACATCCAGAACGAAAACTTTTTCCTGTTACTTTAATGATAATAACTAAGAAAAGTACCACAAACTGACAGAAGTTTTATTTTGAAGAGCTAACCAATCAGATGAGCGATAAATCAAAATATTCTATACGGGTACAATAAATATATTACAAACCAAAGCAGAACTCTTTATATTGTTTTCAAAATGGAACAAGATTACTTAAATTACCAAGCCTCTCAGGATATCTGCTGTTTACATTAGTCCTGTGATGTTAATCACAATATATAGAAGATACAGTATACATTTATGTTTTATTGTCTAACTACAACAATTGAAGCCGGTTTAAGAGGATATTGTTTTTGTTTAAGAGGATAATGGGCACTATTTGCCAATAAGATAAACCAGTTCCAAGTATTACTCACAGCTAACAGTACAAATTCCTATTTAATGTAAATTAGAGCTCATTTCTAAGCAGCATTGTGATACATTGTGTAACCTGGTGAAAAAACTAAATCCGAACCAGGTTGATGATAATTCCAAACCAGCAAGTGTTTCAATGATCTCTAATATTGAGATTTTAAGAAAATGTATTCAGCAGCTGTCTTTCAGATGACTCAGACAAACCACTCAAATCCAAACTCAAGTACTTTTCATTTCAAGGACAAGCATTCTAGTGTTCTTCATTATTGTTTTAAATATTATTGATTTGGACATCATTTCTCTTTTTTGAAAGTGGCATTTTGCAATGAAACACGAAGCTATTCTATTCCCTTTCTGCCTGTAAACCACTTCCTTAAAGTAAAATCTACTCACACACAAGGTACTTCCAAAAAGAAAAGGCCGCTATGGGAAAGCATGAATGTAGAACACTTCATAGTCACAATAAACTTGTTTAATTAAGAGCACACTTTTAAATGAATATTAACATTTAACAGCAAAACGTTATGGATATCGTGGATATCAAAAAGTGCGCTATGGAAAGGCTACAATTATCATTGAAGGAGCTTTAGTTTAGGAAACACTGTATGGGCAAGTCATTTGGAAGAAGAAATAAATCTGCAACTTTGATTTGTGTTGAGGATGAGTGACTGAGGCATGGGGAGAGTTTCTGGTGGAATGTTCCTCAGGAAAGTAAAGACTTGAACAATAGGTTGCTTTGGCTCCTCTTTCAATCGCCAGAATTTTCAGTTCAAAGTGGTTTGTTGCAGTTTTAAGGCACACTACTGGTGAGAAACCTTTGTAGGGGATTACTTTGTAAATGTTCATTTAGATTGTGGTGATCTGATAGGAGTTTGAATGTTGAACGAAGTATCAGCTTTAATGTGATTTTGGTTTTTGGTATTTATTCAAATAATTTGAAGGTGTTTATTGCGCACATTGATATCGTGATTTATCGTACTGTATATATTCCTTCCAGATGTTTTCTGGGCATTCACTGTGTCTGATTACGTGGCTCAAATGATGGTCAATCATTTGGGGATTTTAACTTTATAAGGCACAAAAACATTCTTTTCAGTTAATGATAATTCATTCCAGTTTAACTCTTAGAAGTCTCTGCATGCACCGGTGCGTGTGCCAAACACACTGTTGTTTTGAACTAAGTTGGAATGACGCAACCTATAAAGCTATTGTTTAATTTTTTATTTTGTTTAATTTTGGTTTCAAAAATAATGTGTAGATTTAAAAAAGGTTATTAGTTTTTTATATTTTTATACAAGAGTTATGACACAAAATGTAATTCAAATTAAAAACTTTGATTTTACTTTCGTTTTACAAACCCCAAATCAGTGCCATCTAGTGGTGAAAAGAAAGGATAATCATTGGAAGTACAATACTTGTGATATGTTTCGTGGCACAAAAAAATGCTTAGAAAAGGTGCATTAAGGTTCAGAAAATCACTTGGATTTTGATGTAATTTTCACATTGTTTGGACCTTGATCTTTTTAGAAATTCATGCATTTTTATTTTCTCAACACTTATGAGTTTTGTTCAAAAACATTAAAACTTATTGTTTTGTACAATTTCAGGATTGCTGAGTAATTATTCTGTAATGTAATGAAAACATATTTGTAAAAAAAAAAAAACCTGTAGTTCCACTAAAAATATTAAATCAAGCATTTTTATAAAAATTATTTTAAAAGTAATTTATTAGTACAAATTGTAAAGTAGTAAAACATGCTCAAAAAGGTAGCGGACTTCTAAGGGATAAAATGGATTTTGGTGTAGAACAAATGGAGAGTTCTGAATTTTATTTAGGGTTTGCTGAAGTGGGACAAAATTTGAGAAAATGACCTCAGTTTGTATTGTTCACATTTCTGCACCTCTGGATCACCTTGCATTGGAATTAATTTGTACTTTTGTAATTGCTGTATTTGTGCACAACAAAGTAAAGGAGATTCATATTGTGATTTTGTGACTTCTTTCTTCAAATAAAAGCACCCACCTGTATGTGAACTGTGTTTAATTTGACATGTATAAATGACATTTCCATAAATGATGACTAAATAGATTTTTTATATATATGCTAGTCTTAATAAATTGAGACTATTAATGGACAAAAACCTGTGTTTATAAATAATATTTATAAATATCTTAATGTAGCACTAGTTTGCATGTTTTCAGACAGGTAATCTAAGGTAAAGGAGCAAAAAACTGATCAAAAACTATTGCCAATCCATAGGTTGCCAGATTTGAAAGAATTTATTTTTCCATGTCAATATGAAAAAAAAAAACATGACAAAAGATTTATAGATTGTTGCAAATTGAATAACAAACTCACATCTGGCTCAGAATTGACATCAGGTGTATCCTGCTTGCTTTGACCACCTCTACATGATTTCTAGAGATTAATTAGAGACTGTGGTGAAATTAGTTGATTAGATGTGATTTGAAAAATCACACACTTGATTTGCTCTGATAAGATAAAGATTTAACTTTTAGTGTAAATAATATTTGGAAAAAACCAGAGACATCCTTGATGACACACTGTACCAGAGCACTATTACAATAAACCCCAAGAAATTTCATCCCTTATCATCCCTCACTATGGTGACAAACAAATTGTCTGATGCTTGCTCCAGTTCTCTGGTTTAACAAATCACCTGAAATATGAATTTCAGCTACATATTATACATTAGTTAAACCCAATTGTGGCTAATAGCATGCTAAAAGCAAAGTTTTACTGAAGCAACTAAAAGAGACATTTCTTAGACTCATAAACAGGAACAAATGCATCTGATCAGTCTGAAACCTTGACCACTTGTTTTCCTGTGTTGCCTCCGGTCATCATGGAGCAGAATGCTTCTGTGATACGAAATAAGTAAATATATACCATTACTTTAATACGCATGCAACTATATTTAATAATAGTGAAACTAAACCCATCTCTCACCTCCCATCCTCTCAAGGCCGTGCACAACAGTTTCCAAGACCTGTAAAAGGAAGAGGAATTTTGAGGAATTGAAACATGAGTAAAAAGCTATCGTTAGTCATTTTTCCCTCCAAAAAATGTGAATTAAATGTAAAACTGGAATATTGCTTAAATTATTCACAAATAAAGCACCTTTCCCCTTAATGAGACTAAAGAACAACATCCTCACTTCTTGATAAACTGGGGCCAAATATCAACTGAAAATTTCTGTGTTAAAGTAACTTTCTGTATATAATAATTTACTTTTTTGAAACTAACTTGCGTCTTTGAACATGTAGACAAAACGCAGTCATGTGATCTTGCTTTTGCAGGCGACAGACTGATCTTTGGGGAACTCAGTCGGTCAATACAGTTCTGGGAGATGAAAACCCCGAACCACTTTGATGATAGACTTTAGGAATTTTAGAAAGACCAAAACGACATTTTAGATGTTTTGCAATAAAATCGCCCCATAGCGCCCCAGTTCCGACAGAAAAACCCATTGCCATTGGGTTGTATTTGGTTAATGCATTTTCATCGTAGTTTATACTGATTTTTTTCTTACTGGATTTCCCATTTTCTTAATTTATGAACAGGGTTTCTTTTCTTCTCACCTTTACCTGTCCTGTTTTTACCCAGTGGCTGAGCTGCAAAAGCCCTTCTTCATGTTTCTCCGTGTAGTTCAACACGACAAACCTCTCCCTGTTAACAGATCGTTGCGTATAAGCAACACACTATAAATTGCAGGTGTGAACATTTATTCTTAAATGCACATTTAAAAAAAAAAGTTAGATGATCCTATGAATCGCATAAGCTAAATCATCATTGTAGCTCTAACGCCATTACGACGACTGGAACTACAAGAATCCAGACGAGTTGATACCTGGTGATATTGTTCCGACGCAAAACCTCTTGAGTTTCCTCACTTAGAGGTGGAGGGTAGGGCACATCTTTATTGTACTGTGAGATCTGACCACACAGGATCACATGACCTCCAGGATTCATCTGCATGGTGCAAGTATCACATGCTTAATGACCCACAGCTATTTAGATATAAGTATGTAGTGAAGTTACTGTACCTGTGATATAACCGTGTCACTAATAGGACCGCCAACATTATCAAAATACACATCAACACCCCTGGGGCAGTGCTCCTTCAGTGCTGATGTGACGTCGGTACTTCTGTAATTGATTCCTGCTGTGAACCCCAGTTCTTTCACCAAACATTGACATTTCTGATCAGATCCGCAGATCCCCACTACTCTCTCACATCCCTCCAGTCTGCCAATCTAAGGACAGAAGTGTTTTTAGGGGATGAATACTGAGTAATGACTATAAGGGTTGCACATCTTTCAGTGAAAAACAATTCTGTTTGCATTTAGTTACATGGAATACAATACCATTCAAAAACAATGTCCTTTTATTAAAAACTGATTTGATTGAAATCAATCTGATTCATTCTAATAATGATTGGTGGACAAAGAAAGGAAAAAAAGCAGTTCATGGCCCCTTTAATCAGACCTTCAAAATCTGCCCCAAACCGTTTTCTTTCTTTCCTATTACCAGTAATCAATTCGGCCTACCAATCGCATAAAAACCAATATAAAAACTTGTATTATATGGTCAACATCAACTAGTTTCACTTTAACTTTTGTTGTTGGTTTAACGACACGAAAAACTCAATATTAGGGCGGATGCATATTTACTTGGATGCCAATATTGTTTTAAACCAAGAATTGAAAAACAGTATGAGAATTTTCAAGTACCATTAATTTATATAAACTTAATAAAATTGAAAACTAAGCAACAGCATTAATAAGAAAATCACAATCAAAACATGACAAAAATATGTAAAAGTGGACTGACATGTCTTCATCATTACATCATGTACATTTTACCTGTCCAGCCACAGATCCACAAGCTCCCGCTGCTCCACTCACAACCATCGTCTGGTGGGCACTTGGAGTCACATGACCCTTCTCTCTCACCCCTAATAGAGCAGTCAGACCAGTCATGCCCACTGCCCCAAGAAAATGTGACAGGTGACCATCTACTATATCTGGATCTAACTGGAAAGAAAAGCAGTTCCAGACTGTTCCAGACTGTGCATTTGATCAAACTTTAAACAGTACCTTCTGTAAAAGGCTGCCATCAACCACGTCATGGGTCTGCCAATGCCAGGTGAAGGTGGTGACGATGGTACCCACTGGTATTGCTTGATTTTTACTGGCCTCGACAACACCAATTCCACCTCCATCCACACACTCGTTTAATTTCCATGGCAACAGGTATTCTGCCCCAGTGTCTTCATTCATGCGACAGCGCTGCATGGAGTCTGGTGTTAATTCTGTGTGTCCTTCTAATGGGATTTTGTCATCTTTATGCACTCGTTATGTCCATTCAAATAAATGTGTGATTTTTTTAAAGGCAGTATTGTGTGTAAAGTATGTAGTATTCTTATTACATAACTAAAATAGCCCACAGTAAGTTACTATTTTACATAACATATTAAATTTGCGTTATATACATGCACAGTTTAAGAAATTATATATATATATATATATATATATATATATATATATATATATTTCTTAAACTGTATCTTTCCTACTCCTTCTTTATATATATATATATATACAGTTTAAGAAATATATATATATATATATATATATATATATATGCCCTATATATATATATATATATATATATATATATATATATATATATATATATATTCAGACATACAAAAGAAACTAAGCAAGAGAAATATATCTCACCATGTAGGGGTCTACAGAAAGATACAGTGTCCGAACTAACACTTGACCCTCCTTCAGATCGATGGATTTCATAGCTTCCTCCACTCGAAAATTCTCTGGGACTGGTGGAACATCGTTACCTTAACACATAACTTTCTATAGCGTTAATGAACAGTGGCTAGAAAATTGTGCAAATTGATCTATGTTGCTACTTTTTACCTGGTCGGGAATTTAAAATAACTCGTCTAATATGCATCATTTCCTATAAATATTCATACAGTGCATTAAAACACGCTATTTACAAACTACTGCTTGCAGCGAGAGAGTTTTTCCTGAAATGACCACGTGACGATGAGGTGCTTCTCTGATTGGCTGCCCAGCGTTAAAAGAATTGTCGCGTTGCATGAATCGATTCCTTTGAACTGATCTTTCTGTTTTCGACTCACTTTTTCGGGCCTGTTCTATGGCATTAGAAATGTGCTAAACAGTTTGCGAAAACAAACTAACGGACAGATGTAGCAATTGGACTTAATGTGACTTGCGTTTTTGTAACACAAAAATGTCAATGTTTTTATTATGAGGCAAACATGTATAAGTTATAATAATCACAGCATATTTTTAAAAGTGGCATTCAAGGCATCGTACAAACAGGTTGACAAAAAAACAAGATGAAAAATAAAAACAAAAAGGTGAAAGAAAGTTAGGTATAGACGTCATTTGAATGTGCCTCAGGCAGAGGTGGGTAACTAATTACATTTACTTAGTTACATTTACTTTTACTCAAGTACATTTGATGGCGTTCCTCCATTACTCACTAAATTGTAATACATTATATATATATATGTGTGTGTGTGTGTGTGTGCGTGCGTGCGTGTGTGTGTGTGTGTGCGTGTGTGTGTGTGTGACTTGATCTGAAGTCTCACGAAACGCAACTTACTGATGAAGTCTGTAAGATGAAATTCTGTAAAACATATTCATTAATCTTCATAACAGCTCACTTCGGGCTAGAGCTAGAGGAGGGGGTACGCCCTGTCCATCGCAGGACAACACACACATTGACCAATTTTCTTTAAAAATATTTATATTTGTAAAACATTTATGCATCATCCTCTCTCCATAATTATGTCTGCTAAGCGTTTATATTGTGGTGTGGTTGGTTGTAAAGACTAAGAGCAATTATTTTAGATTAACATTTTACATTATTCACGCATATTGGTATTATTGGGGGAACCAGAGTACCTGAAAGCATGGTAGAACATGCCAACTCTTCCTAGGAAGGTCACCTGCAAGTCTCATTCCGGCAACCTTCTAACTGGAAGGCCATAGTGCTACCTGCTGAACCACCGCCCAGCCCAATTCAAAGAAAACAAAGAGACTTTCAAAGAGAGGTGTGTGGGAGCTTTCCAAATAGTTTGAAATTCAAGGTTTTTGCTTCATATCAATCAGATCACAAGTAACTAACTACTTGAGTAATATTTACTCTTACATGAGTAAATATTCCCCTAAATACTTTTACTTGAGTACATATTTTGGGTACTCTAACCACCTCTGGCCCCACTGTGACGTCAAAGTTCTCCACGAAGGTCAGTTTTTGCGAGTATCGCGTCATCTTTTAAAGCAAAAGTTTAAAATGACATCACCGTTGATTAGCAGCTGGTGGCGCTCTTGCTACCAATGAGGAAGTGACGCTGCACGTAGAAGCTTAAAGTTTCTCCTTTTTCTCTGGAAAACAACACGAAAACGACCTGGACCGCTGGAGCCTTATCGCTGAGTCTTCCAAGGTAGCGTAAAGATATTTTCTATCTCTATTCAGCCTGGACGCGGCTCCACGTGTATATTTCAAGCGAGTTTCTGCAGCACGTCGAGAAAAAGCGTTCACGAGATTGATTCAGACTGCTGGGTGTTTTCCTACTTTTCGCAGACAATTGTAGTTTCATGTAAACACATTTTGCACCTGCACAACAGACAGAACACAGCCGACAAAAAGAGCATGTTGCAACACATATATAACGATCCAACTCTCGGCGCATGCGTTTCATTTACTAGTGACGGGGTCAGCAGTGCGTTATGTCAGTTCTCTTCCTGCAGTATTATGATGGATCCTGTTACTGTTGTGCAACGTTTGGTGGTGTTGCAACAACTGTGTCACATAAACTTGTGTCAACTCAACCTCCCCCCCGAGACTCTGGCAGAGCACAGTGTGAGGTTGTGTTTTAATGCACACAGGAAACAATTCAAAAATTATTTTTACTGAACAGCTTTTCAACAGTGTTGCATGCATCATACCTGTGTATATGTGATGCAAACACTATCCAGTAAAGCTAGGAATAATATTTCACCCTCTTGATTCAAAGCATTGGATTGATAATTGAGGTTGGTGCACCAAACAAATGCCATGCCCAGTGAGAGTATGGCTGGCATTTCTAATGGCTTTGCACTTTATTTTAAGGAGAGAGAGAGAGGCCTAAGGGTGTCTCCTTTCTCTCTTCAGCACATGTTTGATCATGTTGATGTTGGGAATCTTCATTCATTTACACATTAATGCAGGGTAGTACAGGTGTCGGTGGTGTAACAGAGTACTAGAGTTTAAAGAAGACAATAGGTGGCCATTTTTTTTAGTTGATTGAGTTGGGATATTTAAAAAAAGTTACTTATTTTCAAAACTATCGTGAAAGTTCAACCATGTGCAAGTTGTACACTGTATCGTCCTCCAGTTGCTGGAAGTAGATGATTGCTTTTCGACTGTACACCCAACAACAGCACAATACAAACGCTTACCAGACATAATTATGGAGAGTTTAATGCATACAAGTTTTACAAATATAAATAAGATTATGCAAATTGGTAAAGAAATTTGTACTGGGAATTTTTAGAAAATAACTGCATACAAATTAACTTTTTCAAGCGCAACTGTTATTTTACGCTTTTGTAGATGCAAACGTGTGGAAGAGTGCAAGGAGACACCCTTGGGCCTCTCTCTCTGCAGATGCAAATCCTCCAGCACTGTTCTATATTTGTCGATTAGTAAATTAATCATATGTACAAAAAACGTGTTCCATACAACATAGTTTTTCGCTCATCGACACAAACAGAGTCATCGGAACTAAGATCCCCTAGTTTGCATTCCTACTGTCCCTTACAGGAATCTTCAATGACTCAACAAATCTTAAGTTTAAAGACTTGAGATATTAAGTTTAGAACAAGAATTGCTCATATAGATAGAATTATGTGTATTCCATAAATAACGTGTGCTGTCGAGGCTAAAAAAGAGAGTTAGCATTAGACGGTTTAATCCTGAAGATTCAAGATGCTGTTTTTTTTGCATTGATTTTTCTGCCAACTATGGGAGAGGTTTCACATGAGCATCTGCCAATCATGAAAAGACCACACGTCCAAGACATTCTCATTAAGATGGGTATATAGCCATGTTTCCCCTTTTAAATAATGTACATAATTCCAGTATTACTCCACATATACACAAACGAACAATGTGTGTACTTGCAGCATGTTGCTTGCAGAAACACTGAAGAAGCGAGCCTTTAACTATGCCAATAATCCTGACCAAATATCCATTTGGAGAAATGCAGCCCCTAAACACTCAATGAACCTTCACCATGCTTCATTTCACGGTTGCAAGCAGAGTTTGGCTGTTCCTTACCCAGGTTTAAGGCTCCTACAAAAGCTGTTTCAGTTAATGTCTAGGTTTAACCTACGTGTGACAGTGACGATCATTATCACCTGTTTGGTGTTTTAATCCTACAAAATCCCTCAACTTGTGTAGAATCGATGCTAGTTCTAACATCAAATATTGATTTCATTTAGATTTTTCTTTGTTTTGTCACTGTAATGTGCCAATAAATTTAGTACATAATATAATTTGACAAAAGTAGACTTTTGTAAAAACTTATAACAAATAAAAAGCACAAATTCGCACCAACAGTGCTCTTCTAAAAAATGCATAAAAATTATAGCGAGCATGAGTCGAGTGTCTTCATTGAGACATGCTTTGGTTGCTATTGACCACGCTCTGTCTATTGCTGTGTTTGATCCAACTTTTATTTGTGCTTTGATGCTGCATTTCCCTTTTAAAAATACAGCTGTAAAGCCACACAAAGAACTCTGCATTGGCTATTGAAAATGCAATAGACTTTTAATTGATTTACTGTTGCTATTAGCTGAAATCATGAATATAGGTTGAGTATAGAATGCAAAAGTACTGTTAGTACGTGCTTCCTGGATGCAGCAACTTTGTGCAAACATGTTCTTATGAAAAAATGCTGATCTAGAATTCTGAGGGTGTATTCCAGTGTATAGGTAACAATCCCTTTTGTCTGTAAGTTTATGCCCCACCAGCTTTGGAGATATGAAAACTTTATTTGTCTTTAAACTTTATTTACTTATATCGGAAGAACGTATTTAAATGAACTTTTGACTCATTCTTCTTATATACCTTAGATAATAAGTTTTGCCTTTTTTCAGCTATTCTCAGTAGGTCTTGTTCGTTTTCTTGTTAGTTAGCAATTTACACTGCTATTGAATCCGTTCACATCCCAGATGTTAGCAGATGAATCATAGCATCTGCTGACTCTTAGGTAATATCTCTGATGCTGTTGCCTTATTCAGGCTTTAAATGAAATTGTGAGTCATCTTAAAATGAAGCAAGATCTAATACGCTTAAGAAGTTTTTGAAATGCAATACACCGAAAGTGTATTAGAACTTTTAGCATAGCTTAGCTTAGGTCACTATGCTAAGCTATATTTTAACACAGGAAATACATGATGTGGTGTAAAGAACATTTAATACTTTTTTTTTCAATTAAGCAGCAAACTACATGTAATCTGGAAAAACATACAACTAATCTTAGAGACACTTCTAAATGTGGGTTTGTATTACTTGGACAAGTGAGCAATCTGGACGACTCAACACACATTCACAATTTGAATGTGAGATCTAAGTGCTATTTATAATGAAATAAAACCATTATTTGATCTTTGTCTTGAAGGAAAACAAGTTTAAAAAGCATTTTGAATCGAAATGTGATGGAAGTTGTAAAAAAAATAAATAAATAAAAGGTCAAAATTTCCCTGGACTTAACAAACAAAAAATCTGAACATGCAAAACCCAACATGTCACTCACTGTATTAATAAATATTATCTGTTTTAAGAAAAGATTCCCTACAATGCATTAAAGATATAAAATAGATTTATTACACAGTCCTTATATGTCACATTTTGATTTATGCCTAATGAACCAGGGAAAGTAAAAAAAAAAAAATCAATTGTAAATAGAGTGTACAACGAACCACATAAGCAGTAAATAAAAATGCTGTAAATGTATGCATCCATGGAATGAATAGATGGTGAAATGGCTCCAAACCATGAATAAAAAGAGAGAAAAATAGCAGTAGAATAAGTGCATGACAAGTGTTCTTATAAATATTTAAATGCTGCAGTGTGAAATAGACCCGGTACACAATTGAACAATCTGTGTATTCTGATAGAAACGCTGGCACAGGCCTCTTACAACCCTGCACAGGCATGTATTTGCAGTATTAAAACATGTTTATTAGGTTAAAGGTAAAATATAATTTCCAATGTACATTTCAACAAGCAGTTCGTATGATTCTCATGAATAGAAATACAGTTAAAGTACTATTTCCATGTTCTGCCACCGTCACTGTCTGGGTGAGTTCATCTCTTCAACTGGTTTTTCCAGAACATTGCAACACTTTTCGTGTTACGACACTCCATAGTCTCTTTTATCCAAACAACTGCATTTTTGTAGTTTTTTTATGCTCTTTTGCTCTGTCACACAAGTTGACATATTATGCTTTGTCTAATATAAGGGACTTTGTTTGGTGTTAATGGGAAACTTTGGTATATAACCGCGCAGCATCGTTTCCCAAGCTCTGACGGAATTTCCCGTATGCTCTGTGCATTTGCTGTAACTCTCAGCGCCCCTCACGGAGGGGGAAAGCCTTTTATGGTAGCGGAAGTGGGTGTGGCTTGCAGGACAGTACGAGATCACAAGACTTCAGCTGAAAGAGAATGTTGTTTCATGCTCCACGACGGGGAGAGCTGGACTGTTTTGCTCGTTTTTATACGTCCGTATGTGCATGATCAACAAAATCGCATGCAACTCCTTTGTAAAAACGCCATTTTGTCTAAGAAGTCCTCCATTTGCATCCCTTGTACAGGATCTACCTCTTGACTTGAATAACACTGGGAGTGAGGTCAGCGTTGCATGACTCAATCGAGGACAGGCGTGCAGTCATTCCTCCGCGGTTGCATTGGATTTGCAGTCTTTCTTAGGACAACTTTGACACGGATCCACGTATAAAACACGGTAAGGGTTATATTCACTTATGAAAATGTTGAGATGACCCCGTTAATCGACACCAAGTCGTCAGAAAGTTGTTGCAGGGTGCTACGTGTAAGCCGAGTACTCCTATGTAAAGTACCGAAACTTACATTCACCAGAGTTGACAACTAGAACAGATAAGAGGTGTGCTCGTCCTGTACCACTTTTAATCTTTTGCTGCTCAAGCATGCTTCATAGGGTGTATTGTTGTCTCACTTTGTTGCACTGTGACACGGAATTAGTGACTGGATAATCCCTTTTCTGCAACAAAGGACTTCTGGTAAATAGCGCTGAGCTGGCTTCGCCAGGAAGGGGGTCCAGGAAGGGCACCGTGTAGTATGCAAACACGCTGTGTCTCAAAACCTATTCATTTGTTTACATAGACCGCTTTTGAGGTCGCGTTTCGAGGGAACGCGTGCGTCCTGCAGCGTTGCGTTTTTTCAGCAGCGCGTGTTTACGTTAGAGAGACGGTGCACAAAACAGCTGTCATTGTGGCGTACTACAAGATTTTTTGGTCAACATATGGGTTGTTTATACGACCACAACTTATTTTTATAAACAATGAAAAGCTATCCTATCATTTTCAAAGTATTCCTTCAAAAGTTTGCTTTGTTTAGAACCCTGTCCTGTGTTTTTTTCCTTTTAGCTATCTCTAGTTTTTGTGGATATTCACTCTGAGGGGAGTCACCTCAGATACCTCATTCTAGATACCTCAACGCTTGAGCCTCTCGTGCGTTCGTTCAGGGGTTAAATTAAGAACAAGGAACGATTAGGTAACCGTTCTTCATGGAGAAGCCTATTAAACGTGCTCTCTTGTCAACCGTTTAAACCAAGACTTGTGTATTAGCGTTATTGTTTTGCTAATGTAATGACATTATTGTGCTACGTGTGTGTGGCTCGCAGGTCTCAGCACGCCTTGCCTCGAGTTTCTGAAATAAACACGAAGACCTCATGGTTGAAACCCCTTTTAAAACATTCAAAGTGGACGTTCCTTGGTTGATGTAATAGTTGTTTACATCGTAGCATTGACAGGCGTGTTTCTAATTGCATAGGTTACTGCATCTTTAAATGGCTGCTTTCAGTGCGCAGTTTTAATTCACTTCAGTTTGTTGAATTTCTCTATTATTATCTACTAAGCCATGTCTACAAAGCAAAGTAAAAGTAAACAGGTGGAATATTATCTAATACAATATCAATGCATTTAAACATATTATTAAGTGCACTATCTTTCCCCCTCGGTTCATATTTGAATGCAACAAATTGTGTTTTTTTTTCAGGGTAATGTAAATGATTTATTTATGTATTTGTTGATTTCATCATTTTTTCTTGACACATTAAGGGGAATTTGTCCAATTAACACCACTTTTTGTAAATGTACAAAATGCAAAGTGAATAATCTAAATCTAAAAATCTAAACTAGCTCAATATTTGGCGTTATTACATTTTACCTCAAAATTAGCATCAAACCGTATAGCTGCACTTGCACACATTCAGGGACTGTGTTGGATTAAAGTCAGGTGTATGATCAGCCAAGTACAACAAACAGGTGCTAATGCTCATCAATGTCACACATATGTTGAAAACCAGTCATGATCTGAAATTGAAACAATTGTGTTGGAGGTGAGGTTGAGAAAAAAAAGTTTCTAATAATGGCAAAATTGAGCACAGCTCAGATTTCAATGTAGATTGTGGTAATAGGCAATAGGGAGGATGTTAGAAGCAGTCCAAAACATGCTTTGATTCATATTGCCTTTAGGAATCAATGTGTGAGTGAATTGTGAGCTATTGTGAATTGGTAATTTTGTCCAGGGTGTACCCCACCTTTTGCCTTTTGAGATGTAATTCAGCATCAGCAAAATTCCTTAATTAAGACTAATTGGGTAAAGGAGATTAATAGATGTTATCCATATTTGTCTTCTCTTCTTCATTGCTGTAATACAGTATCCCCAAATGTAGTATGCACCCATGGCCAATGGCACATTTTAAATTGTTAGAAAAATTTTAATAGACTAAGAAACACTGAAATGTTGTTTGCAGTCTGAACAAACTGTTACAATGCAGTTCTAAATATCAAAATTGCATGTTGAAATTCATCGATGAAGGTTTTATTAAAGGAAACCATTTTATCTTGGTATTTACTTCAGTGGATAAACAGATACAAAAAGTTTCCTCTCAGAAACCCATATTTCTAAGAGGAAACCCATGCATTAAAATGAAAAAGCCCCTGAATTTAAATACAATTTTAAATGAGAATTAAACTCATGAATCACAACAAATGGTTATCCGTAAGATGTCCAACCATATAGTTTTTATGTGTTGTTACTTTGTCCATGTTTTGTAAAGGGAAGCAGTCTTCAATCATCCCTTGCTCTGCACCTAAAAAAAGCTTTGCCTCTAAACTATGCCATGTTTCTCTTCCATGCCTGTTTATTGTGCCATTTTTAATGCATGTCGAATAAAAATTGGACCCTTCTAGGCTAGTTAGCACTGCACACTTTTTAATGTTTGCATTACAATTTTTGTTATGAACTACGTCTTTAAATCAAGCCATATTTTTGTAGATAACGCATCTGGGTTAATTGATGTAATTTTTTTCTACATCCGCACATTTAATAAGATAAGCTTTCCATCAGTTATGGAAAAAAAGCTTTAGCAAGTTGTTTTGTTTTTAGTCTTGATGTTAATGCAAACCTTCTTAATGTACTAATTGTGAAACTAGATGTTTCGTGGGAGTATGCATCCAACCGGTCACATCTGCAACTCACACTTTCACTTTTGCCATCTGTGCTCACAATCCTCAAATATCATGCGTTTGTGGTGGCATGCACATTTCCCCCTGCTCTTGGCCTTCTTACTCATGCGCAAACTTGTGTTTGCTTGTAGCTCATTCTGTTACTGTCCCTTTATTCTGAACAAACTACTGTGAAGTTTCACAAACTTTCAGTTTTTTTTTTCTCGACCCTTTTTATTAATTAACAAACAATTTCTACTATTATCTCCAAACAAACTCCAATGAGTGTATTTACAAGTTTTTTGTTTTCATAGGTTGTCTCCCATGAATCACCTACAAGTGAATGCATCAAGTGATACTTGTTGGACTTTATAGGAGTTGGAGATTTTGCATTGAAGCACATGGACATGTTTGAGCACACCGAAACTGATATTTCTGTAACCAAGATGCTGCAGTTTACTATGATGAAGCTCACAAGTATTCCTACCATGTTGAGTAGGTTTGGATGACCATTAATTGTCCCAAAACTGGTCAAGTACTCTTTGTCTCGCTTAAAACTTGTACTACTCAATAAACCGGAGAAGGCTTTGGTGCGGTTTGGGGGTTTGAAATCTTGCTCCTCAACCGCCCCTTCCACCTCCCCCCACAATCTGCATGTATGAACGTCATGAGTTTACAACCTCAACAGAAACCAAACGCAAAAAGAACAGGCAAACGCATCACTTTCTTTAACGAACAGGGTGTTGTAATGAAAGAGGCATCTCAGCATACTGGGGCCTACTATGGCATTGGAGGCCCTCCCTCAGGGCCAGGCCATAATGAAAGCGGGACAGTAGATGGCTTGAATTCAGAAGCCTCTCGTATGTACCTCAACTCTGTAATTTTTAGCCCAGAGAAGGGTGATCAAGGCCGTGGGCACTATCAACAGACAATGCCTGTCAAAAGGGCACATCAAGACCCATCTCTACAGACCATGCAGCGACCAAACAATTGGCCACAAGGCATGACAACTTGGTCTCAGAACTGTGGTCCTTACCTGGGAAACCAGTCTGCTTTTGCCAAGCAGTTGCAAGAGGGTATGGGTGTACAGCAGCAGCAGCAGCACCAGCAACTTGAGTCGACTGTTAGGGCTACTGAAAAACAGAGGTCTAACATAACCAGTGACCCCTACGGAGATACAACTAAACCTGCCCGGGGCATGGAATGGGATCACCAACAAGTTTTTCAGCCCCCGCAAAAGCCTGGAATGTTAAATCCTGAGCAGCATAGGCGATCCAATGCTGGGAATTCAGTGTTGCAACCCTTTCAGCTAGCTTTCGGACAGCCAAAGCAGAACTTGGTTGCAGGTTACTATCAGGTAGTTCAGGGGAATAGAACGTTGCCAAATTTGAACTATAGCACACAGGTGAGTTCTCAACATCAGCTTCAACACTTGCATCAACAGGAGCAACAACAGAAGCTGCAGTTGCAGCAAGAGATGCTCAAGCTGCAGCTGGAGCAGCAATTACGGCACCAGGGGCAACCCCAACAATGTAAGCAGCTACAAATCACGCAATCACAGCTACAGGAACAATCGCAGCATTCGAAACAGCTTCAGCAACCGCAACGAAAACAGCAAGTACAACAGATTCAGCAACACATGGACCCAGTTCAGCAACAGAAATCTGAGCTCCTCAGTCAGAACCAGCACTTGATTGAGAGCTTCTCTGATGGACAACAAGCGCATGCCCCTTCACTGAATCAGCATCCCTCTTCATTACCAGGACAATCCCAAAGCAATCCTTCATTACCACAGGCTCAGGACACTGTTTCTCATTCTGTCAAAACTGTTCCACAACAATCTATCGAGACACAACAGCCTGGACCCCGGAGGTCACGGCGGCTTTCCAAAGAGGGTGGAGGCCCTGCTTCAGAAAACCCCTTTGTCATGCCAACTGATCTGACGCAGGGTTCTCAGAATGGGTCTTCTGAGATGTCTGTGGGGCCTGACATCCAGGCAGCTCCGACTGGTGTGATACAGATCACACGACGAAAAAGGAGGGTGTCACAAGAGGTCAACTTGGAAACTCTAGCTCAGAAGGCTTCAGAAAGGGAGTCCCTTCCTTCACGTAATGTCAAGGTAAGGTGGCTGATGGCTTTGTATTTTATTGAAATTTGGGATGATGGTGGTTATGTTGTTGAGTAATCTAAATGAAATGTTTGTCTGTACATTTAAGCACCTCAAATGACTCAGCAATGTGCAGCAGATGTGGTTATCTTCTAGAATAGGATGCGCTGCCTGTTTATACAGGTTTTGCTGGTTTATCCAAGCGAGTGCAAAATCAGTCATGCAAAGGAACAAACTGTCAAACTTGGGCTACATGATCTAGAGGCAAAAGGCTTCCCCACACCACTGTAACCATCTACTGACAGGAGCTTTGTAGGAAATTCCTCTACTGTGTCCTTCCTAGTCAATGAGCCCTTAGCAATTATTTACATAAAGAGCTTAAATTTCTCTCTTTTAATGTGCAAAACTTCACAATGCTCTGCAGAGTTGTGTTCACAGTGTAACTCACACTTGCCTTCTTAAATTACTTTATACCTGTAGCAAAAAGGGGAAAATTGCAACATGGAGTCAATGCTGTTAATGTTTGTTTTTTTTATGTGTGAAGACAGCCTTCCATCTTTTATTTAAAAAATATATATTTTGAAGAAAGCACTAGTATCCAATGAAAAGTAATGAAGGTGAATTAATCTGTTGTTTTTCAGACCCATGATATTGTGTTATTTTAATCTATTGAAATATAAAACAAATTGACAAATCAGCATCATGCTGTTTTAGTTTTAACTTTATTATCATATCCCATTTCTAATATAATTACCAGAGTTTCTAAAAATTGCTTAGTGATGCTTCAAATATAAACCAAATCACAATCCTCATAAATGAAATTTAGATTTCCTTGTTGTTTAAACTTTTTTTGAGAAGGACAACAGTACTTCCTTGACATCCAACCAATGAAGACAAAGCAAGGGTGTGTTTTATATACTGTAGATTTCTGTGACTGATAGTGTACAGAACAAATTGCACCGTTCATTGAATCAAGTGTTGTTAAATCTCATATCAGCTGTTCCTTGCTTTTTGAATAGAGTAGAAACATAAGTCACTGATACAGATGACGTCTACAGATGATGATTACCCATTATACCCTTAAAGCTCCTTTACACAAGCACAAAAAATTGCTGTGGCTCAAGGGTGAGTGAGCTGCAAGGGCTTAATGTGCTAATCTGAATACCTCTGTGGAGCCAGCAAGGCCAGAGTTCTGATAAGACAGGGCACATCCTCAGGGATTTCTAGATTTTCTTTCTGCTTCCTGTGAAACACGGTTTTAGTGACTCATATCTGATTGCATTTTCCACAGCATGACTGTGAAGATTTGTTCTTTTGTAGTGCTCGTGGCTAAGCGTTAGCATTGAGGGGAATGGAAATGGGAATTGCTCTCCCATTAAGGGAAACAAGAGTTTGGTCTTCCTCTCAAAACACTGGCAGAATACATGACTCAAACATTTGCCAAAAAGAGGTTTTGAAAGTTTTAGGTATTGTGAAATTGTTTGAGTGTCACTTTTCTGTGGTTCTTTAGTTCCTGTTTTGTTGACGTTTGGATGATGCCTCATCATAAATCGCTCACATACCCATAGAATTGTCTGGATCAGTTCAACCGGTCATTAGAGTAAGTTTTGGGGGCTTTCCTGTGGCTCAGCTAGTAGAGCATTGCGCTAACAACGTGAAGGTCGCAGGTTCAAATGTCAGGGAAAGCAAGAACTGATTAAAAAAGGGTTAATTCTTTGAAATTTAAGTCGCTTTGGATAAAAGTCTTTGTTAAATGCATAGATGTAAGTTTAAGAGATTTAAAAGATTCTTAACCTTGCACTTTTACCCCCAGCAAAAAATGTGCTTTCAAGCAATCTTTTGTTTATTTGCTGTATGTTGAATGTACGTCAATGTGAACTATGATTTGAATCTGAGAAAGTCATAATATAGATGCTAAAGCTTGCAGAGACTTACTTTTGAGTAAGCTAGCAGTTGCCTGAAGTGCTTTACAATAAAATAAACATAAATAGCAAATTGATTCAGACGTTAGACTAGCAATGCAATATGTAGACACATGCACACAGATATAGAGCTCTCCAACACACATTGGGCGAGACATCCACTCACACATTCACACCTAAGGGGAATTTAGATTATTCAGTTAACCTGACCGCATGTTTTTGGGGAAACCGGAGCCTCAAACCATCAACTTTCTAACTCGAAGGCCACAGTGCTACCCACTGCACCACCATGCCGCCCCTATAAAATCTTGTTAGAGCTGGAAAGTTTCTATAGACCACATAAGAAGCGTTACTTTGAGTTTTGGTACTTATTTTGAGACCTTGTTTAGGGGCTCAAAGTAGGTCACCAAATCTATTCATTGCCCAGCACACTTGACCTCAGGGACATACGATTTTTTGCAAGTGTGAAACCAATTTGTCTCTTCTGGGAAAAAAGCTCTTGCCTTGGCGTTCTTGCAGAGATCGTCTATGGAGTCTATCACCAGTCTTTCGCAGGAATGGGCTGAACATGTGGCTCAAAAGAAGAATGGCTATTAGACTCAAACAATCAGAAGAGCATGTACATAGTCACTCCTATGAGCTGCCTGCAACAATGCGAAAGTTGAATGGCTGTTGTTTTTGCTTTAAACAAAAGAAACCTCCACAGCATCAGAGCTGACTCCATGTAGCACACTTCATTTTATTTGTGAGGTGAGGGTGCTTCGTTTTTCCTCAGTTTTCGGTATGTGGCCAGCTATTTAGTGTGCACATGTGTCCGTGAGGTTACACTTTGAACACAAATATGAAGGGACAGCCATGTTTGTGTATTGAACAAACTAAATCATTGCTAGTGTGAAAACACAGTTTTCGTCATTACTTGACTTTACTTGACACTCGACACTTGAAGTTGACTATCTAGGGTTAGGCGATGTCAAGTTATTTGGCATTGTACAATGTTCAAGTGTGTAAAATAATTTGTACTTACCATGTGAATCTGTTGCATTGAACACATTTGAATCAATGTGTTATCAAAAAACATTCACTCATATGCTGTACTTTCAAATATGCCACACTCTGATGCCCCCTAGTGTGTGGATGACCAAAAAACTTTGAGACACAGAAAAAAAACCCCACACATAGCATATTTCCACTAATATTACTATGCATAAAGTAGGTCTACATGCTTCATGATGGGAAATAAAAGCTGAGCACCAGAAGCGTATACCCCTGGAGCAGCAATGTCTGTTCACAGAGTGATGTCAAGCTCACAATGTCACACTCAAACAGACTCAAGCTGCGCACTAATCTGTACTTAAAGGGTGTAAAGAATATTTCTCACTGACTCTTTATCTGTGATTTGAAAGATGTTCAATACTTTTGCATTGTTAAAAAAAGCGTTTGGGGGTAAAAAGAAACATATTTTATCGTCTTTGAGAAAATTAGACGATGACAAAATCATTCCTCTTAAACATATTAAAGCTGGCCCAAAAGTCTTAAGCTGTATATGGAACCCAAGAGTTAACGTTTGCATGCTGTTGTCAACATTTCCTTACTCTTGCAAGGGGTTAATATGTTTTGCCAACCCTCCATTGCTATTATTTTACCTTACTTTAGAGTAAATTAAAGGTTGTGCTTGCTTAGGTTACATATACTGTTAATTTAATGGTTCCAATCGTATGTATCCAGCAAGAGCCACATAGACCGTGGAGTCCACCTGCTGCACAGACAGGTCCAGGGCGACTGACATCTGAGGTGGATCAGACAAGTGCCAAGCGTCGCAGAGATGATGGCCTCATGCCATTGGTCATTCCAGTTTCTGTGCCTGTGAGGCAGACAGAGTGCTCATCCCCAGATCAAGAGCAGGCTTCCCTCTCAGCTAGCTGGCTCTCACGGCCTCTGGGCTCTCAGGACATGGGCTGCTCCAATTACAAGCCTTCTGTTATTGTTACACGCCGACGTTCACTGCGCAACTCTCCAACTGAATGCACTGGACAGGTGAGAGTGACTTCTGATTTGTCCATATTTCGTGCTCATGATCTAATACTTGCCAGTGGATATATTCCACCCCCCTCAGTGCAGCTTTGGATTAAAATTCCCCCATAATCCCACAAATTTCTGTTGATCCCTCCAACCCTGTTCCAGTCTTTGCACCCTAATCCAACCTCCCCCCACCCAGTTTCATTACCAGATTTCCGAAACATGACAAGATTCAGCAAGATTGGTATTTTATGACCATAACCTATACAATGATTACCCAGTGTCTGGCATAAAGTAATAATTGCATCGAAATAATGCATCGTTAATGTCACATTAAAGCTCTGGATTATATCTAGTAGTTAATTCGTTTGAAATAGAAAGTGTTTTATTGCCATGTGTTTGCTCGAGGAAAGATGAGACGCCAGCAGTGTGGGAGTTCTCTTTTGTGAAAAAGAAAGAGGTGTTTTGCTATAGGGAAATGATTTTGTTAAAACATGGATGTAGATAGACTTCAGCAGTTTTCTGCAGCTCTTATTTTTATTTTTTTGCTTTTGTTCTGATGTATAAAGGATGTATGTTCATTAATATATAGACAAGGCCAATATTTGAAACTCCAAAGAATGGATAAGTTGGTTATTTTCATCTTAGATGCACCTCAAGTGTGAGACTGAATTAAGAGAACACTTAAAATAATATCATTTTGTCATGTTTACTTTATTAATTTACACCCTTTTGTGTTACATTTAAGGGTGTAGCACTTCACAAAAACCATGGTTTGGTTCGATACAACACACTGGTGTCACTTTTCAGTACATTTTCGAAATGGTAAAAAAAAATGGCAAATTTCAAAAATAATTTTCACTTATTTTATTTTTTTTGTTTTCGTTCTACATTGAACTATTCTGGATGTAAATCTTCACGAATTACTACTTCAGTGAAATTAAACAAAACCTGTATTCAAATATTAAAGTTAAAGGCTATACTGCTTGAGTTGCACGTGTAAACAAACTAAATTCCTTATATCGTTCGGTTCAATACGGATATTGTTACAACCTCAATACCAATAAGTCTTTCTAACCTCTTAGAAGGTACACCCTTCTCGGTTCAATATGCATTTGTTGACGCTTGACTGTTGCAATACAGCAGGGACTTTAGTTACTTTGCACTTCCTTACACTGTATATCCGGATTTGACCTGTTGTTTCTTCTACAGAATGGAGGAGCTGATGATGTAAGTGACGCTGATGGCAAATTATCTAAATCCAAACGACGGCCACGACCAGAACCTCTTTTTATTCCGCCACCAAAACTCAGCAATTTCATCGTTCCCCCGGTTTATTCCAGCATCACACCATATCAGAGTCACTTACGTTCCCCTGTCCGATTAGCCGACAACCCTCTCAATATTCCACCATACACCCCTCCGCCCATCCTCAGTCCAGTTCGAGAGGGTTCAGGGCTTTACTTCTCTACCTTCTTGTCCACCGCTGCTGCTGTAGCTGCCTCTGCAAACAATCAAGTGTTGCCTCCTCCCGCCACTCCCAAGTCTGCCACCCGCAGCCTCCTGCGCTCCAGTGAGTATATTTTATCTCTTATTCAATAAGAACTCCAGAAAACCTGTTGCTAACCTTTTGTTTCAAAGTATCTGAAGTTAACAAATTTCTATCCCAAATTAAAACAGTCTTGCTTAGTTGTATGCTATCGATCACGCTCGATCTGAAAAAAATATCTGATGACTTGTTTGTAGAAGTGTTGCTTTTCTTCCTCAGTTTTAAAAGTAGGTATAAAAAAAAGTTAAGGGACGCACTTGATCAGTTCTGTTCCATCTGTATGTTTTCAGTGATGAGAACGACTGCTAATTCTATATTATTTAGATTGAACAGATCACTACCTCTTGGATCACCAGAGCCCCATTGCATGAGGCAGGAGAACAACATGTCTCACCTTTAGTTTTTCTGTGCTAGCGTTTTCTGATTGCTCTGTACAAGAAACACGAAATGGCAGATAACTGTAAAGAGTGAAGACGTATGATCATTTTAACATATTATTTGTATTTGAGGAACAGCCTCACCTGCCTCCCCTGACTGCGCCTCACTGTTACAATATTTTAGCATGGCGTTGTGTATTTTGTTGAATCTTATTGGAATCGAAGCTTCAATATTTCCCTGTTTAAAACATGAAAAGTATATAGTTACATAATTTTTATCATTCTGAATTTATGTTGTTGTCTAATCAGATTCATTGGTAAAAATATTTTGGTTGTCGGGATGCGTAGTCATATTTTAAAACATACTTTGAAATGGTCATTTAATAATAATATTTTTGTAACACACAATAAGTTGATCAGTTCTCTCTTTCTACATTAAAAAGAGAGAAACTAAAACTACAAACCTCAATTTGTTGAATTCATTTTCCTGTTTCACCACACTTTATAATTAACTTAATAAATTACATCTGAACACTGTGGCTTTGAACAAAGTTCAAACAGTTTTTTTTCTCCTTATCAAATGAAGAAGTTTTCCTTTAAAACAAATCACAAAAACTGGTAAAATAGTTGATTTACAATGTAAAACACACATTTAGTTAAACGAAATACTTTGCAGAATTATGTATGTAGCAGTTTACTCTTGGTGAGCGTTTATGCAACCAAGTAGATGCTCAGATCAGATTTAGACATTCTCTTATGATAAGAGTAACTAAATACACTTTATACTGTTTATCTAGTGAATTGGAGGACGTATATTAGGAATCGCTGTTTACTTTAAATCAATCTCTTTGATTGTGTGCATGCAGACAGCAGTGATATTACCCCTCCGGTTCTCTCGGCCATCAGTGAAGCTACACCTGTCAGCATCGAACCGTGAGTACACACAATACTCAAGAACACCCACATCTCCTCGCACAACGCTCAAAACAGTCTGTAATTCTAGCCAAACTTTCCTCACTTGGCTACAAACAAATTTGATTTGCCATGTGTATAGTAGCTTCTATTCAAGCAGTGCTCTTCTATTTCATCAGTGTTTTCATAGAAGTAAATCATCAACCTTTAATGATACAGCCCACATATAGCCATTTTCTTAACAGAGCTGGAACTTTTGCAGTTTTTCAGTGTGTGAGAGCACTGAAAAATGCGGATTACACCTGGGGGTGTCATGTTAGTATTATTGTAATTGGTGGAAGCTCAATGCATATGTGGTGCACTGTTGGAAATGGCATCTGAAAGGGCTTCTTGGAACGTGCATGAGATATTCCAGAGTTTTCTTTATGGAATAGGTGGGGGGATGGTAGTTGAGTACAGGGAATTGTGGGATATCATCTCTGACTGGTACCAGCTGGTTCATCTAATGGTCAGAATAGTGCACACTGTGTTTGAATGGCTACATTTCCGTTAATTACAGAGTTGGCTGGGGGACTATGAAAGCACATTCTGGAACAAATAATAAAACACAATCTCTGTTGCCTTATCCTCAGACCTTGGCAGTCAGACACTGGAACATTTGGTTTTTGAAAAACATGGGAGTGTTAATTTTATGCAGATACTCATGGACTGAGTCTACTTTCAGAAGAGCTTGAAACAGCTGATGATGACCGGATTCAAACAGTGATTACAATATCAATTTGAGCTTATTTGAGGAAGAAAAAAGAAACACAATTTTAACATTATATTTTGGCAATTTTATTTGCAAACAGCATTAGAGTAACTTCACATAGAGGTCAGGTGGCTCTTGTAGAACGGAATGAATTTCAGATGTGTTTATCTTCTACCTCTAGTGATGATTCAGATCAGTTCAACAGTGGACCAATTAATGGGCAATTTGGAACTAGCACAAAACCTGACAGGGAGGTAAAACCTGTGAGAGAGCATGTACAACTCCAAGCAGACAAGCCTTGGCATTTTCATTTAGAATGCTGAAGCTCAACCATGTAAAATTGAACCAATAAAGTTTGCGTAACAATGTTTCTGTGCATTGTAACCATCACATTACTATGATGGTTTCTTCAAAGTAGTGTGATTCTGGTAATTCATTCATTTAAAACAGTATTTTATTTGGTTTGTCAGCTCCTCGTAAGCATTTTAATAATAAAAGGATATGTATGTAAACCGAATCACCTTGTGTCACTCGGTTCAATATGAATATGCTTATCATACACCCGTAATATTAAACTGTCTATAACTTTTTATTGACGTTATATATCTGCACGCTTGCAGTCGGATAAACATTGGAGTGCGCTACCAGGCAGAGGTCCCAGAGTTGCGTGAGCAGTCTGCAGCGCTGGTGGACACCCACAAGGCTGAACTTGTGTGGAAGCCTCTGTCAGAACTGGAGAGCAACACCCAGCAACAGCAGAGAGGTTGGTTACGTGCACACCACATTCCCTTTTTATTGACTCAAAAAAAAAAAAAAACATCATTAATCACACTGCTCACTATATTTTACATACCTTCTCATTATGTCTACGATTTTAAACAATAAACAAGACATTTAAGCCAACTGAAGCATACGCTTAACAAAGCCTTCCTTTAGTCTTAAAAAGTCTCAAATTTAAAACCCCTAATTTATTTAATTTAGTTGTGCTAGGTCTTACTTTTCCAATGCACTTCAGATTGAGTGGGCTTGTGACAGATTTCCCAACATGCATTGCACGAGCCAGCACATTTGGTTGTTAAACAAAGATGGCTGCCGAAGCAACCACAAATAAAAGGGATTTTTTTTGTCATTTACAAAGGTTTTACCAATTTGTTTATTTTGTGTTATTTTTCAAGTCAACAATCACTTTTTAAAGATTTTATACTTAATTTATGGAAATTAGATAAACAGGTATAGGTTTTATAGGCTTCTCAACGGTCTTTAAAAGGTCTTAAAACATCTCAAATTTTACATTGTAAAAACGGCTAAAACCCTGTATTTTATTACCTAAACTGTCACAATAAAAAGTATTCAAATGTTAATGTGTGACGCTAAGAACTCAAGGGTTCCATTTGCATTAGTGAATATCATCCACCCACTAGGGGGCACGTGGTAATGTTTGTGCACGCAATAAAATTAATGCTATTATTTTTGTTCATATTGTGTCTTGTAATTCCTATACCACATCTCATTTGCTTCAGCATTATTTGTTTACTGTTGTTTTAGGACATCTTGCAACAAAAGTTTTTGAACTTAATTGTAAGAGATCCTCCAATGATGACTATGCTCAAGAAAGAAATGACTCATTTACCCGTCATGTCTAAATAGTGAATTTCCTCTGTCTCTCTGTAGTAAATGAGCTCATGCACCTGGCCTGCTCTAGTGCACTATATGGAGGAGGGACCAATCAGGAGCTAGCATTGCACTGCTTACATGAAAGCAAGGGTGATATCATGGTGAGTCTCATATGATGTTTTCTGTATACATGTAGGGGACGTCCATTACACTGCTGCTCTTCTTCTAAAGCCACTCGTTTTAGGCCATATTTTTTTACTGGAAAATATTGTTTACTCTGGGAGATAGCGTTCAGGGGACTCATTACATGTGCTACCAACACTTTTTTTAACTTTTTTTAATGTTACACAAATCCAGAATCAGCTGAATTAGTATTTCATGAACATTTTTACCTCGAGGCAAAGAATCCTTTTTCAACAAACTTTGTTATTGAGATTAATTGAATTTAATTATGCTTAACAACATAATCAAACCCTTTGCTGATTATTTAGAATTCTTAATAAGCCTTAAGGCCTGTGAATTACAATTGTTGGTCCAAAGTTTCATGTGACAAGGTGCCTCGATCGAAAACCATGGGTGCCAATGAAAAGGGGTTTGCAATTGCCACATCAGATCCGTTTTTTGAGAGCTGCTCAGTGGCGCTCATCCGACATTTTCGCACAGCTTGCACAGAAACCACCAAAGAAATAGCCCATCTTCTTTCCTGTTTCTCTCTGTGCCATGGAGAGCGTCTGTTGTGCCATCTTCAGGCAGGGAGTGTCATTGCATCATATTTCCTTGACCTATCCTTTGCAGAGGCATTTAAACACAAAGATCTTAGTGTCACAATACCCAGAAGAATCAGCAGGGAACCTTCACACCTCCCTTTTGGAAATCTCTGTAAAAATGGGTGTGATCAGTGGTGAATGTATGAGATAGCAACAAGCTGCTTTGGGTAAAAACCGTCACGTTGCTCATTTTCACTCACATATAACTGAGTGTTGTGTATCTTCTTCATAGAGCAGTGTACTCATGGAGGATTCTCCTAGATCCTTCTCGACTTTGTAAATTATGATCTCTGGTGAACATTAACAATGGGAGCATGATCAAACAGCTGCAGATATTGTGATCCAGATAAAATGTAAAAACTTATTAAGCTCTGTTATATTTACATTACCTAAATCCATTTGCTGCCTTTGCTAACATTCGCATACACTTTTGTATTTCCGCAATTACAAAAAGCACATTTGCTAGTCTGCTAGCGACGGAGAGAATACACAGGAGGAAAGGACCGCCATCTGACACTATATGTACAGGTTTCTTCTTCATGTCTGCAAAAAAAGTCTGTTAGAGTTGTTCTCTGAGGAATCTTCAGCTGAGGGATGTCTTTGTTGATGCTACCATGTGAGAGATGTTAAAACAAAGATTTTTAGTGGAAATTATTGGTTTATAAATATGTTGTCATTGCGTAATGGTATTAAAACAACATTTCTGGATTGAATTATTGCCATTCCCAAGTAAGCAATGGTAGAACGGGACTTGCATAAATTCCATTAAGTGCTAAAAATTCAGAACAGAAATCTTAGTCTGACGTGAGAAGTCCTTTGGGTGGTGGTGATGGGGTTGTAGATTTCTTTATTAGGAGAACTCTTTTGAAGTGATTGATTTTTATCTGATCACTTTGTTTTTCAAGGCTTAAACTACAGAAAAATCATAGTATCTGCAAGTTTCGTGTCCAATGGCTGATTGGAGCTGTGCCTCCCTCATTGAAAACCTCTTCTGAATGAAAACACAAATGGTGCATGTGTTTTGAGATGATTGTTTTCAGCACTGGCTCAGCTGAGCCAGCAGCTGCAGCAACAACACAACAGCCAGCTATTTACATGCTGAGCTGTCACTCTGTAGCCATAGCAACCAGCTGTCAATCACAGGCGCACATCCTGGACACTCACTGAACATGCCCGAATGGCATGTCTTGCTTTCAGATCTATATAATGCATGAGTTGGACTGAAAATTATGATGCTTTGTTATTCAACCGTTATGTGAAATCTCTTCAGAAGTGTCTGTTAGAGTTATTGTGATGGAGGCGATTGATTTATCGTGGTGCATCTTTATCCAGGCAAGATACTAAAGCCCTTTCAAGCTTCAATCACTGAATCGTACACAAGGAACCCATTTATGGTTTTTAACTATGGGCTATGGGCTCGGATGTAAACCTGGACCTGCATGGCTTTCATAAAAAATGGTCTTTGTTACAGTTGTACCTTTAACTAAACAATAATGTATAATGAGTTTACACAAACAAGAGACAAAACCACCAAACCCATTTCTTTGTTTTGTTTTTTTTTTATCTGAGACCTGTTGAAAGTTGTTTAATCTGTTAAGTACAAAAATGTCTATCTCAGCCAATTCTGTTGCCCAACCAATCATACATTTCCAGCTAACTAAGAATAAACAACCATATGTTTTTGTAGTTTCCTGTTATAGGCCTTTATAGCCTTTATTTCCAGGTGAAACTCAAATTATTGGTCCCTATTTACATTTTCACTAATGTAATGTATAAGTTAGTATCTTAAAAATGCTCTGGGTTTTCAAGACCTATTAAAATCGTTTCAGCATAAGTTATATTTTACAAATGTCTAGGTTTGTGGTGCTTAAAACACCGGCTCTAGTGGTTTGTCACACTTTTGTTCCTAATCTATGAAATGTAGCTGTTCACATCAAAAAGCCATAAATAAAAGAAGTCATGTCAGAGCTCACTGACCCAGATAAAAGGTAGTGTCCTCCATATAGAGGACAATGAGAAACTCCATGGTGGAATGAGGTGAGGGAACAGAAGTTATTATCCTGCATCTTACAACGACAAAACTAATGTTAATATCTCCCTGGCCTCATTTCCAACCAACCCCTTGCCGTTCAAATATCCTGACCTGTGTGGAGCTCCCACTTCTGAAAAATGAATGTTTCTTTGCCTTTGATAGGGAGCCCTCGCATGCCTGTTGCTAAAGAACCCCGTCTTTCCCAAAGCGCACCCCCTGGCTGACTACCATTACTCGGGTAAGTCTCTCTTTACGTCAGCCGTACATTTCTTTTTGGCGGTGGTGAAGTGAGTTAATCCGTGTGACCACTGCCCATCACCCCCTGCACTGGCATTCCAAACCAAGCTCTCTGCTTGAGTTATAAACAAAAGCAGCTGAGCTGAGAAGCGCGGGGGGTTGAGTGACTGCTGGGTGAGCGATGGAGTTGCTGGGTAGAGTTTGGGAGTGGGTGAGCGGAAAGGAGGGGGAGTGTGTCTGTGGCATGTTGTTAAATCCGAGGAGAAGACAGCGGAATCATTGTTTGTCTGGGCATGTGTGTGCTGCCTTCATGCCCGCTCTCTGTGCTTTGTGCATGGGTGTATATGTGATTGTGGAAAGGGGGGGTGGGGTGGTTTCAAGCTCGTACTGATTCCCCGAAGTGGTTTATCTGTCCCGTACAGGCTCCGACAACTGGACACCAGAGGAGCGCCGGCTCTTTAACAAGGGCATCACCACCTACAAGAAGGACTTCTTCATGGTCCAGAAACTGGTATGACTCAATCTGATTATGTGATGTGTTGAAGCCCAAATTTATGAGAGAAACTTAAACCCTCGTTGCTTATTAACCACGTACAAACTATGCAGAGTTTCCCGAGCTAAGAGCTCAATTCAATTAATTGTGAATTAGTTTATCCAGGAAAACTTTATTTTTGCTTAACATGAAAAAAATGTTAGAAAGAATGAGTCCCAAAGTTTGCAGAAACATCATTAAATTGCTTCATTAAAATACACAAAATCCCAAGGAGAACATTCATGAAATACACAATTAGACTTTGAAAGGCATTAGCAACTGGTTTGATTCCGAAACCAGACACGGATCTTTCTAGCAACACCCTGCATCCACACAGAGAATCCTAGCAACACTAAACATTCAACCAATCACATGACAACAGAGCAAAGCCTGTAAAGCCTCAGTAACATCCACAAGCTGCTCTTTTGCAACACATTAGGGTTAAAAAAGAACATCTGAAGAAGCGCAGAGCATCACAAATCACTTAAATATTCACTCAGAACTCCTTAGTTACAACCAAAGCCAAACACTCATGCCACTACAGCTCATATATCATTTGCAATCTTGTCTTAATTGCCGGTTAAACAGTATGTGAAATTGGAATATCGAGTATGTAAATGATTTTCCGAGAACACAAGTGCTGGGCAGACACTGTTTTTGACAGAAGTATAAATACGCCAAACGCTTTAAGTTCTGGTCGTTATCATTTGATATGAAATCATGGCGATCTGCACAACTGTCTAAATGAAGTGCAGCCAAAAGCGACTATTTTTAAACTACGTATAGAATACGAGATGTGGATTGTGAAAAGATTTGCAAAGCTAAACATGTCACACCAGCTACAAACACTCTTCAGAAACAAAAGCTACTATAGTCTGGTCCAAAAGTCGCTAGATGACATCACCTCATTTGAATAATAACGCCTCTGGCCCCCAACCGCTTTTGACAGAACCAAACTCAAAGAACAAAAGTATTTGCTTGTATTATATTTAATTTAAAGAGCATACATAGAGTTATAAAACAAACGTGCAGTGGAAAATAAATTGATACAGAACACAATGGGAATACGATGTCGGCCAGTTTGAACAAAGTTGCTAGTTCTAGTATAAACACATTTTGTGGAAAAGAATGGCTGTACGTTTTATGGTTGAACAACACAACTCGTTTTTAATTGTTTTATAGCTTTTGTTGACATTAATAAACTTCTTTTTTATTTCTACTGTTTAAAACGGTTATATCCAACAATTATTTTAGTTTTTGCATCGTATATGTTTTTTCAGGAACTATTCTCTTATTTAAGCCCAACAAACAACTGGCCTTTTATCTCCAACATGGGCAATTAATGTGGGGTGGGACTTAAAAGTGTTAACAAGCAAAGGGGGTCTATTAACTTTAAACATAATCTTACATATTGTGCTTTAAAATGCTGTACCATAGAAACAGCAGCTAGTATCTATGAGCACCTTTGACAGACTTGCATTAGGTGTTTTATCATTATTCATGAGTTGTAGACTTGAGCTAATGCTGAATTACTTTATATCTGAAGGTGAGCTCCAAGACTGTAGCGCAGTGTGTGGAGTTTTACTACACTTACAAGAAGCAGGTGAAGATCGGCAGAAATGGCACACTCATGTACGGGGAGGCAGAGCCGCTTGAGCCTAAACCCTCAACAGAGGAGGAAGTGGACAATAAAGTGAGTTCCTGTATCTGTACCTGGATGATCTCAGTTTGTTACAGGCACCATAACGTTTCTTTCTTCTTTCAGAGTTCACAGATATTTGGTTCACGTAAAGATGAGGAAGAGAACGGACAGTGGGACGGGTCATGTGATGTTAAACAAGAAGAGAGCCCAGGCAAAGTGACCCAAACTCTTCCAGCCAATGATAACGTGAGTATCATAGAGGTCTCTCCTTGAAATTAATAATAAGCATAGATCATATTTGTAGGACAGCTATAGTGCCATCTAGTGGGAATAATTGCTAAGTGTAAGCTGTATAGCAGCTAACAACTTGTTTCCTGTTAGGCTGCAGCCATCCTGGTCCTGAGGAGTCAGGAGGACTGTGTTAGAGATGCATCCACACTAGGGCTCAGCCTTCATCAGCCTCCTCTTCCTAATCCTCCTGCTCCAACCAAACCACGTGCTGAATCTGCAGGACGAAAACCTGGTGCTGGTAACACTGGAAAAGGCCAAACCAACCAAGAGGGGGAATTTCCCTGCAAGAAGTGTGGAAGGTCAGCACTCTTCAGTTTTTCCTAAATTGAGCATCATTTAGTGAAAACCAAATAATTTAGTACATAAAATATCACACATTCACTTTCCACGTTCATATTAAGATGCTCTCTGCAACATTTTTAGAAATGAAATGTTCTAAAAAACATTTTCATATAATTGATGTGATTTAAAAGACTATTAGTGTTTGGTGAAAGACTGAGCTTTTTTGTGCATCAACAGATAATTGACAGGTAAAGAGAGCTAAAGACAAGTAAAAGTTTCTTTATGTGCCATAGTGTCCCAATACGGATGATGCAGTGTCCCATCATCTTTCATTCCAGTGGCAGTTTTTGTAATCTTAATGCACTACATCAGTTCTGACGTATACTTTTATTTCTATCAATGAAATATGTAAATTAATACATTTTAGACAGAATTTTCATCGGAAATGCCAGTGTTGTAAACATGATTGCTAGATAGATTACTAGATATGGCTTTTCTTAAAACCGATAACATCTATTATAACAGAATACACTTTTTTCTGGTATCAATGTTTATGCTTGCCAAAAATAAACTGTGCTTCCAGTACAAACTGACCAAACACTTGGAGGAAACCATTGATGTATAAACAAACCGCACCCAACAAACGTTTTCAACTAACTGCGCACATCTCGGGGGGGGGGGGATAAATAAATAATACACCCAGCAAGCGTCCTGACCTGCATTTTTTTTTAAGTATTAAATTCTGAAATCACAAAGCGTTGTTTATCCCGTTTATGCCATGGTCACTTCACTTGTGTAATGGTCGCAGTACTACTGGTGCAGTTTTATTTTAATGTGGTGAATTCATTAGCTTGCGACCAGCCTCGACCCGAATATCAATTAAATATTTTTGGATGTGTAATTTGGGCCCACCCCATGCATCGCTGGAGGAAACTAATAAAGCTTATGCTTGAAGCTCAATTATTACTGCTGCCTCAGAGCCTTGAAGCTCAATTATTACTACTGTTCGTACCCTGCCTGTAGTAGCACTTCATTAACACTAGTGAGCAGTGTTTTGATTTGCAGACTTCAAGTTTTATGTTCAAATGGTTCCATGATTTGATCCTTGTTGGTGTCTGTTTTGCTCATGGCGGAGAGACTTGATTATGCATGACGTCACTCCAGAAAGGCTTTGCTACCAAACTGACCAATCACAGAGCTTGTGGTTTGTGTCTATGCTGCTCAAAGTAACAATTTTTATGCATAACTCAAATTTCTTGTGTTATGCATAGACCCCAGCATAGGTCGTGCTTGGCTTGACACAGAACTATATATTGGGCTGAAATCCATAACGTATTATAATTACCCAATAACAGCACTGCAGAAGTATAAGTAGAACACTGGGGAGCGCAAACCTTTTTTCAGCTAAGATATATATCCATTCAAATTCTCCTAACTACCCTGTTGACGTATTTTTCGCCGTATAAGACGCACCCAATTTTAAATGAGGAAGATCTAGAAAAAAAAAGATTCTGAACCAAATACTGTACTAAAATATTTTATATCAACTGTGTAAAAGTTAACAGCAGTTTAAGAACAATTATATGCCAAACATGTAACATGAACAGTCAGTAAAAGTAACAAAAAAAGGCTGTAATGTTTCATACCTGCTCCTTACGATCCGCGCTATGGTAGGATCGACGAGCAGAGATGGGCAATGACGTCAGCGCGCACCGATGGCTCCGGAGTGTGATGGGAATTTTCCTATATAATACTACCAGCTAGTGGTCATTTACAGAAATGTAATTTGAGAAACTTTTAAGAGCACACGTCATACTTCAGTCCCGCCCTTCTTCCGGCGCTTGAGAGGCTCGAGGTTCTTCTTCCAAAGCGGGGTAACACGTGTGTAGAAAATGCGTTGAGACTGCTAAATCTATACAATAAATAGCCGCATTTGCTGTGTCCTCTCTCAAACGGTCTCCATTGTTTATTATCATTTGAGAAGATATATATTTACCATAACAGGAGCTAGGCCGAAGCCGCGGCCTCTCTTACGCCTCTCCTATAGCCGTGACTGCCCTCCGCTCCGCGGGGCTCTGCATTTGCCGTATAAGACGCACCAACTTTTCCCCCCTCAGTTGTGGGGAAGAAAAAGTGCGTCTTATACGGCGAAAATACGGTAATTGGAATCAAATATTACAAACTGAGGTATATTATGAATCACTGAATATTTGATTTGCACAGCAAATTATGGCTTAATGATAACATTTTTCAGCATAAAAGCCATAGTTTAGGTTATTCACATGTTTAATATTATTAGAGTAGCGGCACCTTGTGCTCATTGGTTGCTGCTGATTTCCAGATACTCATAAACAAGCAAGGGGTCTCACAGAGAATCAATTAAAGCTTCACAGCTTGATGGTGTTTCATCTGTCAGGGATGAGTCGGGTAGTGAGCAGTGAAAAGGCAACATCTGATTTTGATGGGCGATTTGATCCATGGTAACAGTCGGCTTGTTAAAATCAACAGTCTCTTAGCAACCACCGCCATGGAGGCATTGAATACATTGAATACTTTTTTTCGTCCTTTTTTTTTACACTTTTCACTGAAGGAATACACAAAAATGCAGATCCAGGAAACCAAAAACCTTTTAAAATTTCATAAAAAATTCTAAATTGAAGCCAATAAAAGGACTGATGATCATAAACATAACATAAACAGTTCTCTTGTATTCAGCCTGGGTCTGAGCCCTCGAGTTTCTCTTGCACAAAATTGTCAATCCAGTTATTTATTAGTTCCACAACCCCACTTTCTGTTCACTGATGGCTTTCCAAAACATGCCTAAAGTTAACAGAAAATAAAAAATTGGAGACTCAGAAATTCGGATACAACTGGAACAATTACAAAATTTAACTGTATATTGTTCTCTTGGATTTCCATTTAGGAAACATTACACATATTGATATGAATGTTTCACATATTAGATTTAAGACCAGTTATGAAGGATAAATCTGACGCCTAAGGGTTTGCACTTACGTTGTAATATTTTTGGCTTAATATTTCAGCTTAAATGCTATGATATCAAATGTGAAATCTCAATCACTTGTATTAAATCTTCCAGGGTCTTCTACAAGGTGAAAAGCCGAAGTGCGCACATGAAAAGCCACGCTGAGGCGGAGAAGAAGGCTGCAGCACTGCGGCAGAGAGAAGCTGAGCAACGTGCGGCCGCCGCCATCATGGCTGCCCAGCACAAGGGAGCAAGAAGAGCCAGCAGCGATGACTCGTTCGAAGAAGAGGAAGATGCAGACGATGAAGACTGGCGCTAGTGAATGAGGAAACTTGCATATTTATTTTATCGGACCCATCCCACAAGAGAAGCTTCAGGGATTGGCTCACTACCGTGGGACCTGTGGGTTTGTTTGAGACAAACTCTGAATTCAGGGGCTTCATGCGCTGATCTAGGGCTGTGGGGAGTGTAAGCCATGCCATCTCAGTGCGAGTGTGTGTGTGTGTTTGTTATATGCACTTTTGGTTCCCTCCAACACACACCAATCTCAGCACAGAGTCGTCTGCAGGACACTTAAACAAGTTCCTCTTTCTTTCTTAAGATTGGTTCGCATGTGCTCCGGCTCGTGATCTTCAGTGCTGTAGTTTTGGGCTTTCTTCTGTTTGAGGATCTTAAAGGGATAGCTTATTCGAAAAGGGAAATTAAGGCAACCACGATGTCCTTCCAAGCGGATTCCCTCTTTGCAGTAGAATGTTTACGATGTTCAATGGTATGCAGAGGTCCTCGATAGAGCCAGTAGAGAAATGAAAGAAGTGATCATAACAATGCCGTCTGGTTGTTAAATTATGACGTCACGCGACACTTCCACGGTCTGGTGCTCATAGAATGGTAGAAGGGGCCAAAACTTTGATTGTTGTTGCATCAAAAATCAGTTTTGAATCTAGTGAATAAAAGTCAGTTACTTTTATAAAGTGGAATGTGTTGTTTTGCAGCACAAGTTAATGGAGAAACCCCTGTATGAAACAACGGTGTCTTACCTTTAATTTTTGTTACCGAGAAGCAGTTTACAGTTTATAAACAGAATTGTTTTTTAAATTAACTTTTGCTATGGCACCCTGTTGTCAATCTACACATGTTTTGCTTAATTTAAAACTCATTTAAAGTGTTTTTGATGTGATTGTTAATGAACAAAGTTTCAGCGCCTTCTACCATTGTCTGTCAATGGGAGTGTGGAAAGCCAGGTACTTGAAGCGTCGCGTGACGTCAGACTAAACAATCGGATTGAACCAGCCACCAGCAACCAGAGAGGAGACACTAATTAAACATTTAAACTGTAGTTGTTATGAAACAAATATTGAATTATATGCTTGTTTTCTTAAATCATATGAGCAAGCTAGTAACTTGTTTTCTCGAAAATATAATTGTTTGCGTCTTAAAACTGGAGATCAGTAGAAATTGAGTTTAAATACTGGAAAACTCGACATGACTACAAAGCTAAGATTAATAGAGCTAAATTCAACTAAACGAAACTGATGGAGTTGAAATATAGTCATGTCACTGTAGCCAAACTAAGATGACTTCAAAGGAACACTTTGTGACGGTGAGTTGGAGAAAAGTCGATAAGTTGTGAATTTGTTCAGCCATCCTCAAGATGTGGCGCTGTTGGCATAGCTTAGCATAAATCAGTGGTTCAGATTGGACTAGAAGCATTATGTATCAAGTAGATTAAAGAGCTTCAATACTTTTCCCGCTCCATTGTGTATAAAACAAGTGGAGAATGAAAATTATTATTATTTTATTCACTTTGAAGTCATTATATTCCACGTATCCATCTGCTTGCAAAAAGGTCTTTTGTTAAAACAGTTGAGGCATTGGGAAAGATTATTTGGTGCAGATTCTTCTTTATCAATACACAGAGATTGACATTTTTAGAAGATGAAAGATCTTAAATTTACCAAATTGGGAACAGATTTCTTTGTTACGGCTGCAGTCTGCCTTTATTAAGCATTCACTATACGTTAAATATACTGCTATGAGAGTATATTTCAAATCTCTCTGCAAAGTAAAATGCAACAGTTTGTAAAAGTTAGGATTTGTAACAAGTTAAAAATGATCTACGCTAAGCTATGCTAAACTCAACCTCTTGCAGTAACTACAGAGGACTCTACAAATACTTTGAGCGTTTATTTAAGTTTAAGCATTATAATTGTGGAGGAAAAATGTGAGTGGAAGCAAAACTAAGATGCTAAAAGAGAATTCTGATTATACAAAATGGCCAATTCTTGACGACTTGAAATGCGTTTTTGTTTTTTTTTTTGGTTACTTTTAGTTAAACTACTAATTTTATATTTTCTATGGTTAAAAAGTATCAAAAATGCTTTTTTACGCCATAAGATGCAAAACACGAAAGATGCGAGGTAGATTCCACGATGTTGGGGTTCTGTTTTTGAATAAACTATTCCTTTAGATCAAAACAGTGACCTCTCCAATGCCTTGGATGTTTTTGACACTTTCTATCTTTACATGACAATCACTTTTACAGAGGTTCTTTTTATAATATAACAGTTGTTCTTGATATAATCGCTTGTTTATATATTACGCTAACTGTTAGCTTTGTATTGTTTTATAATTATAACTGGGTTTTTTTCAGGGGCAGGAATTTCTTTTTCTCAGCCGACGTTTGTTTTTTTTGATATTTGCTACCTGTTTTTACTTGTTGATTGCAGTTAGACCCTCGCTGGGAGCATGATCAGAAATGCATTGTCTGGGCAATAGCAATAGTGTGGTTCCTGCGTTTCCTCACTTCCTCATTTTTATCTCAGCATTTTTGAACAAAGAAGTATTAGATGAACAAATGTGAGTTTAAGTGCAGCCTCTCTGTCTCCTGGCCAAGCACTTGAGGACTTGTCTCCATGGCAACAATGAGTCTTCTTCTGAGCACGGACTCATGGGTGGCGTTAACGGCGTCAATTATTGCTGGTGGCACAGAGGTCTTCTATGCAGCAGATGCATGTGTGTGGCTTATGCACCGATGCTTAACACTGTTTCAAGCGCCAAGCCAAGTGAGAAAAGGACTATTTAATGGCTTTTCACCTTTATTTTTAAAATATACATATATTATATATATATATAAATATATTCTTGTTCATATTTGTCAAAAGACTGATTTGCTCTGCAGTTAAGGGCATTTGTTGAAATGGTTTTTGTTTATGTTGTTGTTAATTGACCATTCATGAATGAAATGTATTTTGGGTATGGCACAAGGATTTCTATCTTTGTTTCAGCCGAGGGATGTTCTTCCTGTAGAGGAATGAGAGACTGTATGCACACTTTCTATGCTAACTGTAACGGGGCTCATACACTAATGTTGGCTGTGGAGTGCTTTTTACTCCAGATTAACTTATTGTGTTGCTTTTGTGTTTTTATCATGTGTTTTAGAAAAATAAATATAAAAATGCAACAACTATTTGTAAAAAGTCGTTATTTTTTGTTAGCCGAATGGTGGCTAACTGGTCAATGACACGTGCAGTCCACACGGTGGCGATGTTCATCACAAAGAATCCTGTAGTCCAGAGTTTCATTACCTTTCTGATACTGGGACCCAATTTTCCCCGTACAACGTGATTCAAGGCCCATTCAAATAACTTTTTAATGTAAATTGATTCATATCTTGTTTGATTTGCGTCTTTGATTTGATCTTGTTTTAATTAATGGAACCAAGTTTTAGATTTGAGATGACTTGGAAATACAATAATATACTGTATAAATCTGAAATTTCTAAATTAAACAAATACAGTATGTACATTTTATGATTAAAGCATTTTTAACATGTTGCTTTTATTGTTAAAAACGAAAGTTATTTATCTTTTCACTAAAGTCCCATCCGTTCATAAGACTAGCAGTATGTAGAGGTTCTCGACCATTATGTACACAGAATATATCATGAATACTGAGATTGTGCCGTGGCCCCATGGTTAAGAATCACTGCTCTAGTCCTCGTCAAAAAAAAAACATAAGAAAAACAGTTATTTACACCAGTCTAGATTTTAAGCGGATGTTTTTGACTGAAATAAAGCCCTTTCCAATAATTCAGACAGAATATTATCTGAAAACTAGATTTTAAAGTTCACACGCAAACTTCGATGTTGGCTTGCGTTGGTGCTGTTAAAACCTATTTTTTTAAATGTTGTCAATTCTGCAACAATAACATAATCCAACCCCCATGTCTCTATGATTCTCATAAGCTGAGATAGGTATTTGCAAAATTAGTTGCTATGGTAACCTGTCTGGTTGCTATGGAGGGGTCTGTGACCTAAGATATTGTTCCCCATGTCAATACGAGTAAAATACATCAACCCCCATGTCTCTATGACTTTCCATATCTGAGATAGAGATGCGCCATATTGGTTGCTATGGTAACCTGTCTGGTTGCTATGGAGGGGTCAGTGACCTAACATATTGTTCCCCATGTCAATACGGGTAAAATACATCAACCCCCATGTCTCTATGACTTTCCTAAGCTGAGATAGAGATGCACCATATTGGTTGCTATGGTAACCAGTCTGGTTGCTATGGAGAGGTCGCTGACCTAACATATTGTTCCCCATATCAATACAGGTAAAATACGGCAACCCCCATGTCTCTATGATTTTCCTAAGCTGAGAGAGAGTCATGCCATATTTGTTGCGATGGTAACCAGTCTGGCTGCTATGGAGGTGTCATTGACATAATATAATATTTCAGCTGTCACTATGGGTGAAGCTTACCAACCCCCAAGTCTCTAGCATTTTCCTAAGCTAAGAAAGAGATATGGCAATTTAGTTGCTATGGTAAACAATTTGGTTGCTATGGAGGAGTCAGTGACATCATGTTGTAATCTACTCTCCATTTAGAATAATATAAAGCAACACCCATGTCTCTACTGTGTTCCGTTTAGAAGATATTTGACATCGAAAGTTATGTCAAAAAGTGGGTGTGGCTTAATTATTTTATGTTAAATCACAAGCAATGATTGGCTGGATAAGTGATTTGCATCCTTAATGCTAGTATGGCTTTCCAGTTATATAGTTATAATTGTATCTATTTTGTTGTCGTTTAAAAATGGTCATACATATATGTGTAGTGATAATAATAATCCTTCACATGGGAGACCGGGGTTTGAATCCTGGTTGGGACATACAACAACACGAATGCTATGGCAAGCATTTTGGTTTCGTTTAAAAATGGTCATACATATAAGTATAGTGGTAATATATGTATAGTATGGTGGGATTTTCTAAATGTAGGATATAGTGCAGTTGTTTTGCCGTCGTCCTTCACATGGGAGACCGGGGTTCGAATCCTGGTTGGGACATACGATAACACGAATGCTGTGGCAAGTATTTTATTGTTGCTTAATAATTATTTTAATAATTATATTCCTATAGGTCAGCGGCCTGCACCCTGCACCCTGCCCCCTGCACCCTGCACCCTGCCCCCTGACGACCCACTGTTCTGGCTCCCCCTTGCCATAGCATTTGTGTTGTCATGTTGTAGGATTCGAACCTTGGTCTCCCATGTGAAGGACAGCAGCATTACCACTGTACTATCCTACGTATGGTATATCCAACCATACTATACATATATTCCCACTATACATATATGTATGACCATTTTTAAACGAAACCAAAATGCTTGCCATAGCATTCGTGTTGTCGTATGTCCCAACCAAGATTCGAACCCCAGTCTCCCATGTGAAGGACAGCAGCACTACCACTATACTATCCTTGGATTGGTTTGGATGTCTTGGCAAAGATTGTTGTTAGGATGGTCTTTAAATATATATTCATTTCAATGGGCCATTGAAAGTCTATGAGACACCTTTGACCTACTTATTAGTAATCAGCTGCACCTGCTGGAGTTTCAACTGCCAGATTTTCAAACGATGGAAAATCTGCTGGAGAAAATCCGATTTCCATGCCTCAAACAAATAAAGATTATAGAAGAACCGTAAGACATATCGAAATGATTCTTTCTTTGTCAGAAGCAGAAGACCCTAACGAAGAGAATGCTGTAAATTTTGTGAAGGTGTGATTAGAAAAAAAAAAATTATGGCGAGCTAGAAATAGCCTTCATTTGATTCTGTGCAACTGCTCATTTCTGAGAAATCCATACCTCCAAACAAATAGGGATTATGAAAGAAGGACAAGACATTATAAAATATTTCCTTTACTGTTAAGAGAATGGTGTAAATTTTGTGAAGCTGTGATAAAGTTTGAATGATTTATGGCGAGTTAGAAATAGCCTGCGATTGAGATTTTAAACATCCTCTGGCAGAATTTAGGTGAATGGAGCAATTATGTGCACTCGTTGTGGTTCAGGCCACCTGGAGTAAAAACCGTGTGTTTTTTAAAAATGAAAACAGCACCAACTGAAAGAGGACAAAATTTTTACCATTTAGGTATAAAATGTGTGTGTAAAAGTTAATTTTTAGTTGAGAAAACAGTGCAAGTATCAACAAGACTGAGCTTGCTCAAAGTTAGAGTGGGCGATGACATCACCACTCTAGGGCTCCCATAGGGAATGACTTGTGCGATTTTTGGGCCGCTGGTCCAATTTCTTCCGAAGAGATATAGCAACTCGAGTGGGAACAGTTTGGATGACCGTGGAAAGCTTCGTGGCTGTAGCTCGAACTGGCTAGGAGCAGTAGTGTTAAGAATTTTTGTCAGAAGAAATGAGAAGAAGAAGAAGCGGAATAATAATAAGTTTAAGTGCAATAACAATATGTTGGCTTTGCAAGCAAGCCAACATAATTACCTTTTGTAGATGCCAAACTTAAAAAGGTTATAATGTAAAATCACAAAAACAAGCTAAAACTAATGAAAATATGTCAACATTAATTCTTTGCCAAATGTTCTGAATATGACCCTTTTTCAATGGAAAAACACATTGGAGCAGATAAATGAATTTTTGCTGTCTTCATAGGCAACATCTGCATTTGATTCCGTTCTGAAGATCTATGATACTTTGGCATTGAACACAGAGAGTCTGTCAAAATATTTCATTCTTGCCTCCTTCTCTTTTCTCATGACTGAGACATTGTGTCTGAGCCTCTTCGGTGTAGCCGAGAACAAACAAGGGACTGTAATGTTAAAGGAACATATTAAGCTTTACCTATTGTCACTACTGACATCTAAGTTTTAAACGTTAATATTTATTACTACAATTTGCTCTCTATATAAAAGACCTTTCTCTTTTTTTGTGCCAGAACTTTGAAAAACAAGCCATATCACAGGTCTTGTACTTACATTGGCTATCTCTTGTTTTGACTACTAGATGGCACCGATTTGGGTTGTCAAATGAAACAATCAAATTTTAATTTGAAATATTTTGCAAATTATGCCATAACTCATGTAATGTTCGTTTGAAACTAAAATATTTAAACTATCACTTTCCTGATTAAAAACAAAGAAACCAATTTGTCTAATATTTTTAGGTTATATTCACCTTATAACCAGTTCCCATGACTAAAGTGCAATTGTGGACCCTCTCATCTGTATCTCAATCAGGGTTTTCAAAGTTAGGGAGTGGCACAGGAACGTGTACTTCCATTTTCTTGTGAAAAATTCCTTCCACTTTTAGCAGATGCTTAGAATCAATAGCATCTTCTAATCCTGTCTTAAAGTTTCATGAAAGACAACAGATGGAAGCATTCAGAGATCTGAAGGGATAGGTTTTGTCTTCAAAAATAATGCACAATGACTTGAACACAGCGTAAAGAGACTTTGCAGGAAACTTCACGAAACTAAAAGAAATATGATAGTGTTGGTCGTAAATGAAAAGCATTGCTACAAATTGTTGGCACCATCCATTTACCCTGGTGTCCCACAAAACAATGTGAGCCTGTTAGAGAGAAGACGACAGCACAAAGGAGTTGTTCACGATTTAGGGGCTCTGTTATTTAAATTTGTGTGAAGCTGTGGAAAGAATCAGCTTTGATGTACATTTTGTATATAGGATTCATTTAACAGATGTTTTAAGAATCTCCCGTTGATGAATCACACAGGATGTTTAAATCAGAAGGAAAGAAATAAATCAGGTTTAGATATTACATTGTATGGAGACATTATGGAAAGCATGAAATATGGTAAAAATGAGAATATTGTGGAAAGGCATAGTGGCTTAGAAAGCACAATTCTTTGTTTTTATGTCCACGTGAGGCAAGTATCTAATGTCACATTCCATAATGTTTCCAGTATTGTACCTTAATTAAATCATTCTCAGTCTACACCTCCTTTTTTATTCTAGTTATAGAGTCAGACATTCCATTAGCCAGTAGTGTTGGATGGTATTTTTAGCTCTATAATCTTAAAAGCTGGATTTTTTAAAACTTCAAATATCTCAAAAATTATTTTTTTATATAGATTTTGAGAAAGGTTTTGCAATTGTTTAAATTTGCTGCCCCAATGTCCTACAATTCTCATATGGTTTGAAATGAAAGCTATTTCATATTAAGAAAGAAAATGAAATTCAAATTCACTTCACCAAACATTTAAATTTTAAACTCCTTTGACATTTAACATTCCTTGTGAAAATTTTGAATATTTCAGTTTATTTAACACTAACTATACTAATAATATTTGCTGAAGACATGAAGGAATTGGTCCATTTGAGAGGCTGAAGTAATGCTCTGGTAAAAACACATTATTAAAACACTGGACTGGAAATAGTAGGCTCTATATCACTACTTGAACCATGCATGGGAAGTCCAAAATTTAATGACTGAGGATATCATAATTTAAAAGTAGCCTGTTATTCTTAGTCAAATCTAAAGATCCCCTTTGGCCCCTAGTATTGTTCTGATTTCCCATAAAACCTTGCTCTAAACAAAGGAAACTAGATAAAGATCGTGTAATAAAATCACTGGAAAACCAGCGAAAAATATTAATAATGGAGCCTTTGTGAGAGCAAAAGTGATACTGATGAATTTTTTTTTATTTTATGAATAAGGAAATTCTTGTCAATCGAGTACTATGGACTCATATGGATATATAACATTTTTTAGATACTTGATTTTGCTTTAAAGTGTCATTTAATTCTCCTTGTTTAGGCTTTTTTAATAAAATATGTCTTTAATATGTCTATGATGAGAATGTGTTTCAATGTTATTCTGATTTAAGCCCCACATTTAACCTATACCTATTAAATACAGCAACTTTCTATAATCTACAAAAAAGAAAACACTTTAAGGTGAACATTTTTAGTCCACCGACCACAGAAATATGACTTTCACCTAATTTTCTCAGAAAAGTGTCAACTTTACGTGGAGTTACATCAAAGTCATCAACTGAATTTCATAAACTTACATGAAACGATACGCTTTAGAACTCTACCATTCACTATAAAGCACAGAGTTTTATCAAAAAGTAACACACATTGCTGTCACTTATTGAAGATACTCTCTGGATTCACATACTTATGTCTACACACATCATATAAACATACAAATCAAACCAGACAACCAGACCCTGACTGTCATAACTTTACTGTCTCTAATGGAATAGTACTTTAAACTTATTTTTATTTAGAAAACATATTTGTATAGCTTTAGTTTTTGTCTAAATTTGTGATGTGTAATTTATCAAGGCCACAATATATGAGGTATTGATATATATAAACAAAGATTATAGTGGCCTTGTGGTTCAAGAAAACTGATTAAAAGATGAATTTCTGAGAAGTGGAAAATAAACACAACATTTTTCCTGTTTTCCATGAGTTTCTGACTCTGTGTACCAATGACTGATTACCTTCAGTCAGCAATGTCCTTCCTGTACAGCCCACACAGCTGCATGGCCTCTGTGAAACTGCAATAAAAATAGCGCTCAATAGTTCTCCCTTTGACAAATATTTTAAATAGCAGACGCGGGAACAGCCCTTTCTGTCTGCCTCGCTCTCTCATTCCAGATCTCACTTTGATAAAGGCGCTTTGTTTAGGGGCCAGCGCTAAAGAGAGAGAGAGACTTGCCAAGGGTTGGCCCAGTCACTGTTAGGCCATGTTTGTGTCTGTTACCATGGCAATGGCTATCCTCTAACCCACCAGTGGGCGCTCTATGTTGGAAGATGGAAAGGAGCGAAGCTGGCACAGGCTTGCCCTTTCGTTTGGCTGTCTCCTCCAGTAGCACTGTTTGTGGTATTTGGTAGCTTCTGCACCGTTGCCTTTTAAGGGATTTCTAAATAAAGCCACTTTGATTCATAGTTACAGATTAATGCTTCTGGCAGATTGTTTCCTTCTCTGCAGGGGTTTGGAAATGCTTGTCTCTGTGGCATTACTTGAAATTAGCACAGCCTACTGGCTTATATAACATGTGAGCATGCCAGGGATACTTTGTTTTTTAAAGATGAAGGCCAACATCTGGTGGTTTTGACCTTCACTAATAGTGGAAATTGTTAAAGAGCCCTCAATTATTCTTGTACCTTTTAACTGCCAAATAGTTTGCTAAGCTTTTAAAAATACATAGTGTTGTTGTAAAAGATAAAACAGTAAAAGAAGCATAGATTGGAAATCATTTTAATGCACTGTATACAGTTTATTTCTGAAGAAGTGCTTGAAACATTACAACTTTAGCTGATGACACCTAATAAAATACATGGCATTGGTTGATTGTGTTTGGTTTAACATTTTGTAGAAAGAATATGATAAAACAACAAGCTTATGGGGTGAGTGAACCTGCAAATGAATAAGAAGAATGTTGTTAGAGTGTACATCATCTACTGGAGACAGTTTAGAAAGTGAGCTGACCTGTGGATTGGCCTATTTGAATGTGTGGCTTTCAGTGCCACCACGCCCAAAACCTGTGGAAAAGAAAAGAAAACACAACATAATGGATTTAAGTATTAATGTGATGGAATTCAGCAGTACATGGCAGGAATGTCACATTTAATAGGTCTATAATGGTTTAAATGTTGTGTCTAGTGAAAGAATTGGCTGGTTGCTAGGCGCACACATGCATCGTTTGTGTGCTTTGTGGAAATTTGGTAAACCAGCACATTTGGTTCTTTTTATAATTATACGTATGTCTGTAAATTACATTTCCTAAACCTTAGCGCTGCGAGCAGGAATCAAGGGGTTCGAGCTCCTCAGGCACCATTTCAACCTTTTCTGTTATTGTTTTAGACCATATTATTGACGCAAATTTGGTAAAAGAACATTATCAATCTTAATTGCTGCATTTTCTGTGGCCACCTGATGGCGTTATAACTGGTACTGTAGAGTGTTATGTAAATGTAGTCAGACATACACAATTAATGCCTTAAGATAATATTGATGGAGTTTGGAGATGAACAGATACAATCTCTGGGAGGAGTTTGTTAAAGTATGACAAAAAGCAAAAGTGGTTAGAGGTTTTAGAGGAAGGCCACAGTGCTTCCCACCTATATTTAAGTCTTGGTACCCTACACGTGTGCCGAATTTCATCTGCCTACAACAAACTGTCAGCGTGCCCTAAGCTTATACGCGTTAGGTGCCGCGGTAGAGCTATTTTACCCGGTTTTCAAACCCCATTCAGTTCTGATGTGTGTCTGGCATTTGGTGAATTTTTGAACATGTTTACACCTTCAAAAATGTGCCGAAAGTTGTGGAAATATGATACTCTGAGCAATTACAATTGGTGCTTGAGCCCTAAACATGGAAGTCCATACGACCAGGAAATCAACACAAGTGTCAACATTATTTCTTTACCTGGTCCTATCCAGCTTAAAAGCCAATATATGGGATTGATTACTTCTAAGGTGATTAACCTTTTGTTTGATCTTTTATCTGTTTTTGAAACAAGCCACTCTTAGCATCTGCTAACATTTGAGGCTGTGTTAGCACTGCGAACTAAAAACATTATTTTAATGTTAAAATAAAGCATTAGATTTCAGCCTTTGGTGAACGAAAAGTGTTGATCCTGAATGTTATCACCTGCAAAAGATTCACTTTTTTATGCAGATGACTTAAAGACGCATTAGTTCTAGATGAATATGTTTTGTGGAACAGAATTCTTTGGTAGAGGCCATATTTAAATGCAATTTCTTTTGACGGAGGCCTTTCCCTTTTACAGGTAAACTGTGAACTGGCATCTCTACAGTACTTAAAGTTACTGTACATACTTTAAATTTCCATTTTGGACATATCTCACCATTACATGCCTAATCAAAATTTGTATTCATTTTTTCGAATTATATTCTGTTTAAAAATATTTTGGGATCATATATTTAGTAGATCAAGTAATTTGGTCTTCACATTGATGTACTCGTAAAGAAAATACTCTCTCTTTTAGAATTTTGTATTGCATTCCAATTATTGATCAAACTCGGATATATATATATTTTAGAGTTAGAAAGTAGTTAACGTACAACGATCTCCCTATACTCCCACTAAACTCCTTTTTAAGCTGTCTGTTTATGAAGTGAAAAGCTCTGATTACACAGTATCATGTGATGCTCTTGTTGGAAGTAAACCACTGTAAAAATTCTTCAGTAACTTACCTTTGGGTCCAAAGAGTGCAGAGTAGCATGGGTTGTTACAATAGGGCTTTCCATCATGCTGTGGGAGGAAACACATCAGTCAGTGTATGTTGTGTCAGTGCATGGAATGGAGGGCATTATTGAAGGGCAGCCTAGTGTTTGTGTAAGACTGTTAAAATTAACCAGACATCATTAATCCTGGTTGGTATATTACTCTGTGTTCTCATGTGAGATTGCTTCGGATTTACCTCTGCATGTGAGCCGGCTGACAGGGTCTTGTTGCATTTCTCACACTTCAGGCAGGGTCTATGCCAGTCTTTGCCAAGTGATGTCACTCTCTCAGCTGCAACCGCAATGACAAACATTAAATGGAAATCCCAAACCAAAACATGTTCTTTTTATTATCTAATATAAAATTCACCAGCAAAATGCCAGTATTGTCTTTACAATTCACCACCAGGCAGCTTAACACCATTAAACATCAGAGAAAGCATCTTCAATTTCTACCATTAAGTGTCTCCCAAGAGTATATGCTGTTACATGAAGAAATATGATGCTGAAAGACTGAGCAGAAATATTGAACCAGTGACACACAGAGAAATTTTCACTTGATCCAAATCTGTCCCATACTGGTTTTTCAGTACCGCAATGAATTATGGTACATTTGTGGACCAGTTCTTGTAACCAGAAAAGGCCACACATGGGCCTTGTCCAAGCTAATAGCCCATATTTAACTACAGAAAATCTCTGGGCCAAAGTCTTCTATGACACAGTAAAAATAAATATGGCATGCCATTGCCAGATGTGCAAGCTTGATGCACTCTGCTTATGATACGATACATATCTCAATATTATGTCTATGATGTGATATGCATCACAATATTTTTAACCGACACTTATGTTAAAAAAAAATAACGAATCATCGTTGGAAAAAACGGTTTGAGACCACAACGTTAAGAAGCCTAGGGTCTAGTTTGATTTGTATGTGAGCATTTAATACCATCCATCCACTAGTGGGCAGTGTTGATGCTTGCTTTAAATCATCTTTTTTACTCTAAGTGATGGAGAGAGCTAATTCTATAATCTTTCTCTTTTTAAATGTGAGTAAAAGATAAGTACTAAGTATTCCATAAAAGAAGGAGATGAGATAAAGAAGTTTCAGAAGTAACTAGAACCACAATCACACATTATGACTTATTGAATTACGTTTTCTCAGCCTGCTCCAGTTACACGAAATTGGGTTTAATTTAAGTTCAAATGTAAGTGTAGTAAATTAAAACATGTAAATGTGTCATTTAACAGTTAAATCCTGCTGTACATTTTGATATATGGCATATTTGTGTATTATTTCTCTTTCTTCAAAAAATTTAAATGAGCATTATTCATTAGTTATATCCTTCAATGGCATTGTAAAGCATCATCCCATGTAACTTTAATTTGGAGTCTGGTCCTTTAAATTATCCTTAGCTCCTTCTGACCCCACCCCTTTCCTTTGATGAGGAAACTGTCCACTGCATCCTCAGTGAGTTTTTGTCATGAAACACTGGGGAAAAATCATGCTATTCAGCCATGTATTTTAAGAGTCAACGGCTTAATATTAAAGTTTTAGGCAAACGAAACATCTGAGTATAAGTACAGCTTGCTTTCAGAAGGGATTAGAATTTTGTGGTGATAAAAATTTTGTGGTTTTATGCAGAATATATGTAATGAAACACCTTTGACACACTGAAAAAAAGAGTGTTTTTCTTCAAAAGTTTTTGATATATACAAACTATTGCATATATGTACACATTTTACAGGCAAACCTCTGTTTTATTGTTTTTTTACTAAATTATTCTCCTTATTTGAACCAATCATGTGATCAAATGACTCAAAATAATGCAAAATATACATTCTCTCATTACTTTAAATAATTTTTTGGCAGATTTGTATTTTCATTTGCTTGTTTTGCAATTGAAATTAAACTTTTCGACTCTGGTCATAATAAAAATAATCATCAAATCCAACAATCAATTAATTTTAATGTAAGTGAATAGAACAGTGAGTTAATAGTGATATTAACATTATATTTAACTGTACTCTAGCTAAGCCACACCTCAATAGGAAACATCAGCCAATCACAGTTAAGTATCAGAAGTAGAGCTGGGTCTGAATTAGCTTTCTGTTCATGGAAATATGGAATAACAAGTTATTGGTTCCATTTTTTTTTATCAACAAAAATGCCCAAAAAGATGGAAAACCCGGTTTATATCCACTTTAAAAGACTATAAATGACGTAAGTAGGTAAAAATAGATTTCCACTTAAGTTTCATCATCTTAAGTTTCAACATCATCTGAATTCATTGTGTGCTCTTTATTAAACAGACAGTACAGTGAGAACATCAGTAGGTGTGGAAGCATACAGAATATAAACCTTCCTTCTCTTTAAAAAGACGCCTTTATCTACAACCTTCATCAGAAACATTTCCCCAAGTAGCCTCTATGGTTGAAATGTCAAGGGAAGACCAAGTCAAGCATGCTCGGGAGTTTAAGGCACAGTGCTTCATTGCGCCTTTTAGAGAGATCTGAGCACCTCAGACTGAAGTTTACAAGTATGTGTCTTTGAAAGCAGAGATTTGTTTGGGTTTTTGGAATAAAGACACCAACGAGTGTTCAAAGCTCAGATTAACAGCTCGCATCAGTGACGTACATGTAAAAAGCATGCTTTAGCAAAGCCCCCAGACACCGTAAAGCTTCATGCTTTGTGAACAGTGAGAAGAGTGTTGAGGGATAACACATTCATGACATTATTCCCATTGTTCCAGCCTACTGAGTTCTCTGCTATAATGGCTCACAGCAGCTGTAATAAGAGTCATTCTCATCCCGTCATGTCACACTATGGCGGATGACACAGGAAGCTCTTTTGTTTAGTTATTGGCTGGAAATACACCATGAAAAAGGGAGCAGGATCCAGCAGCAGAGTAAGAAAGGACTGCTTGAGGGGATAAACTAGATCGAAAAGAAAGTACAAGGAAAAGGCCTGGTTTTGAAAGCCACACCTCAGTAATTACTTCATTTCCATCACCCAAATACACAGAGGACGGTCTAATCTCTTGCATTTTATCTCAGCAGTCTGTATCAACACAAAGCGTCCTAGACTCGGTTTAAAGTCTACAACAGAGATTCGTAATCTCCCATGGTTGATACAAACATGTTCAACATTTTCTTTCCAAATATACTATTGTCTTGGATCTAATCTCAACTTTCAAGATGGATTTCTAATTCTTTTTGCTTAGGATTGTTGGTTTGTCACTCGTTGTTCTGGTACCTCCACACACATAAGAGTTTATCAACTCAGAAGCAAGGAAGAGGCGGATTTTTGAACCATTTTGAGACCATTTTTTTAACTGTGTTGGGAAAAGTCTACCTGGGGGGTGGGGGGGGGGGGGTTAGAAAAGTTATGCTTAGTGATAAAATGGTGAGATGCAAGGTGCAATATTGATTCGTGATTTGATGAAAGGGTGGATATCTTTTTGTTTTCAATGTTAAATGAGTCTGGAAGAACCATCTTCATTTTTACCAAGGGTTAAATAAAACAAATTGATATTCGATATTCTTAATAAACAATATAATTTGCATATCAACTATGAGTCTGTTATAAAGTTGTATTTCTCTATCTTTACCTTCTCACCAAATAGACGAGAGGTGTATATCAATGTCAAAAACTTGGCTGATCAGAAAGCAGTGCAAAACTATGATGCATGGTGATAATAGGAGCCATTTTTGTGTATTTTGGGGCGGTCACCAGGTGAGGGCAGAAGAGAGTTCATCATTTAGCAGTTGTTTCAATCACTTTGTTTGGTGTGGCTTGGTGGAGGGAATATCTGAATATCTACAGTTTTTTTACTTCAACCTCAATCTCACATTACTTTATACATTATTACAGAATTACAGAATAATTTTGAAAATATTACAGATTATTACATTTTGACATTTTTTACTGCAAAATCTCAGAAATAAAGAATGAACAGTTCTTATGTTTTATAACAAATTCAAAATCCCCTGAAAACGCGAAGACAAGATCAGAACAATGTGAAAATTGTATTAAAAAAACAGGTAAAGCTCTCCTAAACCTTATTCACAGTTTCAAGCAATTTGTTCCATTGTGCTTAGTTTTGTGCCAGAACTTTGAAAAACAAAAGCCATATCACAGGTATTGTACTTTTTAGATATATCCTATGTAATCTCACTAGATGGAATAGCTTCTGTTCATAGGATTCCTGAGAAGATAATGCTGTAATTACAATTGCATGTGTTGTGCTTCTTTCCCTGACACAAGTGATTCCTGGATGAACTTGAGCAAAATAGATATTTGAATGAGCTCCTAATCAGACTGCTTCAAGATGAAGTAAAAATGCAAATTGCTTGGTTGTGTTCACAATGCAAACAAGCTGATTTACAAGTTAAAGAAGTGTCCTGGAATAACATTTTCTTGGTTAGTCTCGGGTACTAGCCACTGTGTTATAATTAGACTTTGCAGATTCTGTTGCATAAGTTATAATTACTTAAAACTGTTTAAAACATCTCGAAAATCATTAATGTAATAGTATATGTTTGAGCTAATCAACAAAAGAACACACCCTGACATGTTAACGGTCCATCAGAGCTGTAATATAGTGTTCTCTTTCATGCCCAGTCATTATACTGCATTTCCTTTCTGAAAATGTGTTTGCACAAGTTCCTTTGTAACGGCTGTCTGGAAACTTTCAAGCAGGAAATACTTTAAAGTCTTTCTGGTTAATCTCCAGTGGTATTAGTTAATGTTCTTACGAAACGTCTACACAATTATAATAATGAGTCCAAACAACATAGAACTGTCATTGATTAAACAGAATAGATATTTAACTTGATTCTTACCAAAGTACACTTCCTTCTCGCACTTGGGGCACTTAGGCATGTTTGCTGTGTTTTAGTCCTTCCGACGAGAAAAGTCCTGTGTGAATGAAGGTGAGATGGATAGGAGCAAAGGTCCACCTGCAAACACCAACCACGCCTTTGGTTCAAGCTTGTCATCATCTCTGCCTCTTTTATAGGAGAGAGAGAAAGAGAGAGAGAGAGAGAGAGAGAGAGAGAGAGAGAGGGAGAGAGAGAGAGAGAGAGATGGGTGTGTGCAAAGTATGCATTGATGAAGATCCTCTTCTGTGTTTCCTGATGTTTTGTGCTATTTTCAATTGACTTTAATTGATTGGATCGTTCATGTATTATTATGTATTTTTATTAAAAGATTATCATCTTTATAATATATTTATATATTCTATATATCTTTGCTTTCACAGAGGCTGTGGAACGCTCTTCCACTAGAGCTGAAAAAAAAACACCTGAAAACTCATTTATATAGATAGGCTTTTCCCAAGTATTAACTTTGATTTGTTTTAGTTA
>SRMA01027291.1:0-67818 GCA_007224835.1 Danionella cerebrum | reverse complement strand
GCCTAGGAACATTGTTCCGCTGCGCTTAATATCGCGCTAATAATACATTTATATCATTTAATAAAAATACCGAATACCGAAACGGTACGCAAGTGTCCCGAACCGAACAGGCCGTACCGAAACGGTTCAATACGTACCGTGAACCGTTACACCCCTATTTATATCCTAAGCTACTAAGCTACAATTACAGGAAAAATAACAATGTTTACAAAAACAAAAATGTTCACAAATCTGTTGTTAAATTGTAAAGCCAGTATTTAATGTTGGGTTGTGTTGGGTGGTCATTGACATTGTTGAATACTAAAAGTACACAACCATAAGCCATCTAACATGAGGCTCTATTCAAGGTCCTTTCAAACATAGTGATAAATCAAGTGCTCAAGCTCAATTAGATTTTTGGCCTTGTTTTCCTTTGAAGCAGTGCAGAGAAATGGCAAAATCTCTGCAGTGAAACAATCACTGACAGAAAAATGTCTTTCTTTTTGTAGCAATAAAGGATGATAGATGAGAGAGGTGAAATGTTATCTGTCTGCAACTCCCTCCCAGAGACAGATACTGTCTCCAGTTAAACCAAACTGGCAGTCAGTAATTTCCCAGGGAATTTCTCTTTAATACCATCGAAACCGCAGAGACAGAGCCTTTATCCTCTAATCCCTCTTTTCTCTTCCTCCTCCACCATTCGCTCTCTCTCTCTATCTCTCAGCAGGAATCGAAGGGTAATAATGTGGACCCAGTCTGTGAGGCCTCAACAACAGTCTGAAAAACATGTGGCCCGGATGAGCTGGCTCTCGTAGCTCGTGTGGTTGTTGTGAGTAAAGTGTCGACAGAATTAGGTTCCTCAGCACAATCAGCATGTTTGATGTTTATCATCCTGCTATTACCGAATGTGTTTTGGAGCGCGTGTTTGGCAGCAGATGTCAGATGTTTCAGAGGATGGACTCAAGGTTGATGTAATCTTGGACTTTTTTTTATCAAGATCTTCCTGTTTTCTCATTCCCTTGTTTCTTTGTTCCTCGAATCTTTCAGAATACCAGACGTTGGAGATATATTTCTTAACTTCCCTTTTACACGTCGCTATCATCAGACCACAAGCTGCGTAGTTGCTCCGGCTGACTGTGATTCAATCTTAGTCCTTTACACCACAAACAAAGGTTCCGTGTGTTATATGAAGAAAGGAGGGCAGTATATGGGATATGGACTGGTGAAAGGAGGCTACGTTTGCCTTGAATGAATGTGTTTCCTTCTCACCAAAACTAAATCAATGCAGACTGTTCATTGATAGAGTCGGTGTGTAATGGTTTGAAGCACAATTCTGTTGCGCAAGATTTCTTATGTGGCTCAAAACCAACCTTTAAAGTGGATCTCACAGCCTTTTTTAATTTACAAGTACTTGTCTTGTTTTTTTTACCATTAAACAGTAAATATAAAAAAACAAAGGAGGGCATTAGACTTTTATTCGCTTTGGAAATCATCCACTCTAAAAAAACTTATGCAATTTAAGAAAACAAAGTAAAAGCTATGTATCCTCCCATTTTTTTTTTTTGAGTTTCATCTACATTTCTTGAGTTCATCTAACATTTGAGTTTGCCCTCAAAACTCCTTATGGCAGTAGATTGCCTTTAAATTGTTTGTTGTGTTAGAAATGTCATAAAATCCATATTTTCCATAGCTCCCACTCAAATTGTGAAAGTGAAATTTCCTAAAACTGAAAATATGTACCGCCATAGCCTCAGGTTTGAATTGGTCAAGTGTTTATACCTTTGTATAAGTAACTTTCATTCAAATAATAAAATACAGAAATGTAAATGAAGTTAATCAACTTAGCAAGATGATCTTTGGTTTTTGAAAACATGTTCAGTCCATTATTTTGCTGTAAAGATGGTAACGTAACCGCTGGCAACACCAACATTAAGCTTTAAAACATAGGGGGCTGCATAAGTGTGCTTAGACACACACATAGACAATACTGTTTTCAAACAAGTTAAAAATCCTGTTCTAGTTAATATTTTTTATTTAAGAAGGACACAAGTACCATATTATTTTGTAAATGTATTCAAATTAGTGCGTTAACCCATATTCGATTATTTGAAATATTTAATGGTAAAAATGTTTGTGATTGCAGGTTTTTTTGTATTTCCATTTGTTTAAAGAGCAAAGGAACCAAGGAATGACTTTTTGTCACAGTCTGTTATATTCATACGTTTATTTTCTGCCTTTTCGCCTGTTTCAAAGTTTTCCCTGTTTATTTACATCCGCCTTGGTCATGCGATCGCAGTTCCTTCACATAATAACTCATTCTGTGAACAGCCATTGTTGATCACTACAGATCGCTGTCATGCAACACAAGCTTAGTCTGACTACAGTGAGCTTGTGAACAAAGTCTGGTCATTCGTTCATTTACTTTAGTTTATTCCTCCTCCTGTGGAGAAGACTCATGTTATTCCATACGAGGAATTTTATTTTGTGTTTATAATATGGCTATTTTGTCTTAAGTTTACATTAATTTTTTTAAATTTTACATATCCCAAAAAAGTTTTAGTTTATTAATTGCAATGAATTGGCAGCACTATTTACAATATATTCATTTGCTAAATGTATATTCAACAAAAGCCACATTTGTGCTCCAACGATTTGGCATGAACACATCTGTACCCCAAAAGAGAAGGGTGTTGTCGATTGTATGCACAATAAAATCACAGACCCTTGAAAGGAAGACATGATACTTTCAGCAAGGATGACTCACCAATTCCTTTTACCATGGGCCAAAGGAATAACCCAGAATGCAGTGCACATGTAAGTAAGCTAAATCATAAAAATACTGTAGAGCTTCTCTTGGTTTAGGCTAATGACCGTTAACAACTACATTTGTTCCACGTTCTCAAACTTCCTCCAAGTTTATTCTACATGGCTTTAGTAATTAAGTTTAATTTTAACAAATTCTATGAATATTATGCAGAGCAAACATTTATTTGAGCACGTAGCTATTGTTTCATGTGTTGAAAAATACCATTAATAAAAAATGTTAATGAATTTACTTGATTTTATTGTGTATTATGATCTTTTTTTTTCGGACATATTCTGATCATGTGGAACCAATGTGCACGATAAAATCAAGTATTTTTCTTCATCTTTAAATGCAATTATATTACCAGAATTTTCTTTTTGTAGCACTAATGCTCTAATTAAACCACTTAGTGACCGGATTAATGACACAATAGGAATAGAAGAGGTTAGGGGGGGTGGAAAAGATGATGACTCAAACCCACTGTGCCGTGCACTACGCAGATATGTTTGGCAAAGTGTCTGCTACGCTACACGGCCGGACTTCATTGTGAATATTATTATATTCCAACGCAGAGTTGGAAATCACCTTCAAGAAACATTTAGACATTCAGCCATACATAGAACTGGCATTGCACAACTTTTTTCCATACTTCTCGTTTCTTAATTGATATCACTTTTATTATTTATGGGGCTTTTCATCATTCACACCCTAGCAAGCACATTTCCTGACTAAACAGATCAGTCCTACATATTTCTCATCTCTTTGTGTCTAAGCCACCCCCTTCCACATCCCACTTCCTTCCTAAAGCTGACGTTTCATCCCTGATCATCCCCATCATCTCACATCTGTTGCACACCAGCCTGGTCAGGGCCACATGGGGAAAACCAAGCCCATTTCCTCAGATTCTGTACATTGAAGGATTTAACAAACTAAATGTGCCAAGATGCATTTCCAATAAAGAAGTAACATGCAAAACTCAACCCATAAGATGACTACATTTTCTTAGGTGATCTGACAAGGACAAGATTTAAAAACATTCCAGGGTTTGTGTGGAAGAGAATGAATTTTCCAACAAAGAGAAGGAGGCATAAACACCACCACAGTTCAGTGCCATAGATTTGCACGAATATGTAAAGAGAATTCAGAGAGCTTCCTTCAGAATTATGATGACTTCCTTGTAGATGTTATAGAGAAAGAGAGGAAGAAACAAATCCATACTGGGATAGTCAGCTTGTCTAAGTCCCTCCTCTCTTTTTGGACTTTAACTAAAGACAGATGTCATCCATTAAATCCAGCAGCTTATAGGAGCAGAAAAACATTTTCCCCCAAACTCATCCTCAGCATATCCATCCACCCTCTGACCACAACATTACAGTCATCACCAGTTCTTCCTGTTTTCTTCTGGTAATCACTCACTTCTGTGCTTTCTCAGCATCTAACATTCTGTGTGGGTTAAATCATGAACTTAATCTAACCTCGTCCAAATATTGTCTAGTTTATAATTGTTTATTTTTGAAGAGAAGCAACATTTGATAACAAAATGACTAAAGTTTGTGCACAAACATTAATGTTGGATTCTAAAAGTGCCATTTAAAGTATTTTTAACAACAAAAGGGAACAGTTGTTGTGGTAGAAATGGTTTTAATAGCAATGGAAGAGTCAGTGATAACATTCTTTCTTTTATCATAATTATTCATGAAATGTCAGCATTTATTTTTATATTATTTCTTAGTATTATGACCAGGGTTTTTACCAATTGTTCAGATATTCACTTTGTAATCCTTAACAATTTTTAGACAACAATTTTCTATTACAATTTGAAACAAAACCAGTCTACTGCAGTAGGGTTCCCTTAAATTTAAAATACAATCTCAACATTTAAGTGTTTCTCTAGGTTTTAAATAATCTAAACCACAATGTACCTCACAGGGCAAATCATTTTGATTTGTATTGAGATAAATACCACCACTCACATTTATTTCTTGACAGTAAAGTGTGATATTTGAGCTATTCATAGTTAATTATCTATTCATTTGGTCTAGAGAAGAATTAATCTACTTTAATTATGGTATTAATTATTATGTTGTTTTTAATTGTATGTACTTTTTATTACTATTTATTACTAGTAATACTGTTTATTACTATTTTAAAATCTATGTTCTACATCTAATTAGAGTTTTAACCAGCATTTCTTGAATCATTTGATTAATTGGCTTTCATCTCAACTCAGCATAATACAATAGGTACCATACGGATGCCTTAGTTATCAGTAGTGATAAATATCAGTAAAAGAAGATAAAGGAGAATACTCACCTCAGGTTTCACATCTTGTTTCGCAGACGACCTGTGCTCGCAAACTATCACTAGGAGCAGGAACCCCGTGAATGAGCTCCAAATCATGCTTTGGATGACGATGAGTCTTTTTCCTTCTTTGTCTAGTTACTCGTTATGAAGAACGACTGAAAGGAATTCACTTTCAGAACATATGCAACACACTTTTTAAAAGTGCCAAAATACTTCGTTATAAAAAAAACCCCGATAGCAACTTTGCTTTCTCTTGGAGAAAAGAAAATAGTTTATCAAAATGTAAACAATAAGCGAAAAGAGTGTCGTTTCGCAGTGTTTGCAGGTTTCTGCACTAGAGCATCGACACAACCGTCGCCGCAGAACTGTCGCGTGCTCTCGGAAAAATAGCTCTTTGTCTTATTTCTCTTTCATAGCGCTGCTAGATTCAAATCTTCGTTCTCAAATGCACAGCTGCCCCTTCCTTCGGCCTGTAGACGTGGTCGCTCGATAGGTGTAGCCAGAAAAAAGTGATGTTGAAATTGAAAAGCCAAAGCCCTCCCTCAATATAAGCCCATCCCGCTGCCTCGAACTGTACGACCTTCCACAGGGGTAATTTTCTCTACCTCGTGGAGACTGAAAACACTACATTTTGCAATCTCTTCCTTACTAATTTTTGTTTAGCATATGGCATTCAAGTTTGCTTGACACTCGTTAATTCTGTTCATGGAACGTAATACTATGGTTTTACTGATAATACCCAAATTGTGCGTAGAAACTGCCCAAAGAAGTTCTGCCTAAAGAAGAACCACTGTTATATTATGAATTTGTTTGGCTTTTGGTAGTAAACCTTTTTTGAAGCATTGAAACATTAAACAACTTTCTCAAAAGTCCGTCTGGCTCTAACTAGGTTCAACACTGCCATCCACTGGTGACATTTTGCCAACGCGTGTTTTATGAAAGGGAAAATGGGCATGTTTGTCAAAATGGATGAAAATTTGGTAGTGCCTAAACTACCTAATTGGTTTCCGTTAATAAACAGGTGTTGCCTATATGTGTTTTGGACGCGCAGTCTGGTATTTCAGTTCGAAGGTTGCGAGATCGAGGCTCATCTTGGTTTCCTCCGGATACCCCCGCAATCCCCAAAATATGTGTCAGTTGGTTCTGTTAGTTGATGCTGTTAGTTCCCTGTTGGAGTGAATGTGTGTGTTGCCCCGTGATGGGCTTGTGACATGTCCAGGGTGTACCCTCCCTCTCGCCGGAAGGGGTCTTGAGGCACCAGGAAACCCCTGTGACCCCTTAAGCAAAGTAGTGAGTAAAGATGATGAATGAACGAATGAATGGAACCTGACATTGCTCAATCTGGACCAGTTGCAACCTATCAATGGAGGGTACCAGGGTGCCAAACAGTGATTGACCATTGACCTAAATGTATTTAAGACTTTAAGTAGAAGATACATTGAAATGCTTAACAGAATATGTTTAGAAGTCATACATTTACGTGTTTCGGCAATGTAAAGTTAGCTGCTATAATGTAAGGACTTTAATTTCATTCACATCGGGAGGGCCCAGGGTGCAGATTCATTGTTGCCAGAGTATATCGTAGATGGCATTCTGCCAGGTAAATTTATGTGGGAGAAAATATGAATATGTAGAAAGAGGAACAACATCAGTGACGTCGTTAGCCCTACTTTAGGGGGGCTTCAGCCTCCCTAAAATATCCCAAAGCCCCCCCCTATAATTTGGGGCGACATTTTATTTATTATTATTTTCTTGATATTTAAAATATATTTTTAATAAGTGCATACATGCAGCGAACACGAGCCAGCAAGAAAGCGAGTTAAACTGAAGTTCGCTTTCAAAATTATTATCGTTATGATTCCCATCATGCCTCATTAGCATGCGTCAAGCGTGACGTGGTAGGCGGCCCCATAAGCAGCTGGACCAACACAACAGTGTGGAGGCTGCAGCAGTAAACACACGGTGTACACACGGTCAGCGATTGCACGTTGATAGCAGCGATTGTTGCTTAATCTGAACATTTACCTATGGTAAGAGAAGGAAGGACGATATTGTAGCCTAGTCTATTTCAACCTTAATGTTGGAAGCTAAAGCGAACGTCGTCTAAAATGCTAACATTGTGAATCCCCCAAAGGGATTAATAAAGTAAATTCTATTCTATTCTATTTTCACCGCATGCAATGTACGAGAAGCCCTCCAGGGGCTAAGCCCCCCCTATCTGTCAACCATAGTGACGTCCCTGAACAACATTATTATGTTGAATCATTTAAATTTGCCCCGTTTGATAGAATGTCATAATAGGGGAAACTTGAAAGCTTGGACATGATCATCCTGAGATCAAAAGTAATTTACAGATATAAAGAAAATATATTTGGTAATCTGCAGTGGACTGGCGACCTGTCCAGGGTGTACCCCCACCTCTCGCCCAATTTGCGCTGCAGACCCCGAAAGGGAATAAGCGGGTTGGGAAATGAATGAATGAATGAATATTTGGTAATTTCTGTATATGCAAAGAAGGCTTGGCTAAGGATGTGGTGAAGCCTATGTCATATTCTCCTTTCCCTGTCTCATTTTTCAAACAGGGGAATCTGACCAATGATGAACTCAGAACAGCATGACTGACATGAAGCACTTTCGAGAAAAGGACAAATCTGAAAAAAATGTGCTGTTTCAAAAGTAAAACACTATATTTGAATTTCTTTGTGTGTTTAAATATCCAAATTAATGGTTAAAGTACATATTCGTTGAACTTTTTAATAATAATGATGCTGCCTTTACAGAGCTTTACGGTGCTTTTCAGAGCATTATTCATTCACTCCACATTCACACACTGGTGGTGATAAGCTACCTTGGTAGCCTTCTGTTGCCCTGGGGCAGTCTGACAGAACATGGCTGCAATACGGCCTCTTGCCCACCACCAAATACGCCTCCCCAGTCACAAGGCAATGCGGATGAAGTGACTTGCTCAAGTTAGGGTGATTAACTTCACCACTATGCAATTTGCCACTCCACTACGGCACTTTTGACAGTTTTATGGATTGATGTAGCACCCCACTAGTTGCCACTGGTCCTGAATTAAAATGGATATAAGAACTTTGGGACAGATTAAAGCTAAGTCTGCCAGAAATTAAACAACATTATCTCATTAATGTTCTTTTGAAAATGGTAAAAAAAAAAAAAATCTCTCAAGAGTTGAAATTCTAGACATGAAAACCTTTAGGTGGAGTTTTAATTCTGGAGCATCATAGTATTTGTCAGTGGTTTAGTACACAAACTCAACCTAGAACCACAATGCAATCTACACATACCCCTACACACAAACACAATAGACTACACTCTTACCTTCCTGTCTTTCTTATGTGGCTCTGCATGGTTGTCATGGTGAAAGAGATTAGAGGCCAGTCCTCAGACAGATTGTCAATGCTTCCTTCAGTTTCTCCTTCACTGCGCTTGATGTGGCAAACACAAGCGCTGGAGAAAACTGATTGTGTTTGGGACCGAACAGATTAGGGATGCGTGTCTTTGAGGAAAACTGTTCCCGTCGGACCACCAAAGAAGTGTAACATTACTGTAAATGTATCTACAAACAGCAGGAGAGACTGGGTTTCCTTAGAAAGAACTGGTATAAGACAAGAATTGCGAGTCTAGTTCTTGTCGTGAACATACAGGTATTTATTTTGTTTGTATCTTTGAACATCACAAAGGAATTACGAGTGATACATCCAATCATATCTGTTGTAAGATACGTGTCAAAAGTATCCAGACAAAGAGCAAACTTCACTACAGATACATTTTACCGAGAAATATAGAAAGGGCTGTCCTCTAAGATAAACAGTTGTTTTAATAGCTACACTGACATTATTAAAGTAACAAGAACTTACACTTACTACATACAGACTTTTAAATGCAGGAACTGTGTACTGTAAAGCTAAGCAGGACAAACATGGAGACAACAAATACACAATTCATATTTACACCTCAGTACGTAAGTATTAGAAGAACAAGATTTAGTTCAAGTTAAGTATTTCTGCTGTGTTTATCTAATGAAACTTTTATAGTCTCTAAATGTCAGCATTTCATGCCCGGTTTGCTCCAGGAAAACAATTAAACATGCACTTACTCTTTTCTTTAGATTTCCTGCCCTCTAAATCACAATGTGACAAGGTATCAACTTCAACTAATATATTTAAACAAAGTAAGCACTTTATAATTAGTTATTACAAACTAAAATACACATAAAAATTACTATCCTGAAAATGGTAGAAAAAACAGCATTTTTGTATATAGTCAAATGCACACGAACACAGTCTTATGGTTCTGGAGAACATTAAAATGTACTGTACATAGGAGCCACAACACTGGTTGATTCTCAAAGAAGGCCAATTCTTTTACTTGGGTTTTGACAATAGGTCAATACATAACAGTAGGGCTGCTGTATTATATTTTCAAAGTATTGCGATACTCAAATACTCATATTAAAAAGCAATTTAAAGTAATATAAAATAACACAATAATAACAACAGAATATTCATTCATTATATGCTGTGTATTAATATATGTAACTTTGTATTTTAATATAAAGAGAACAAATTACAAATATGTATCTATGAGTGTTATATGGAACTGTGTTATATGGTAATTTTGTCAAGGGTCAAGGCCCAGGCAACACAAATGCAGTTATTGTTGTATTTATGCAATTTGCTGTTTGTCCACATGGAAACACATTCTTGGAAAAATAAGGATTTGCCCAAACACCTGTTTCAGGGTTGTCATGTGGGCGGCCAAACCAGAGTTTTTGGCTTCCCAAACAACCAACAATCTTTTTAAAGATTGTGATTATCTACCATAACTTTAGGATAGTGATTATTTTGCCACCACTTGCATTTTAAACTGGACAAAAGCTGGTGCATATGAGATTTTAACAAAAAGGACAAAAGGAAAACACCTGAAATGAAAATACAGAGGATGTCTGAGCATGGCCTAAATCTATATAACTATTAGACTGAGTTCAACCCTTGGTGTTTGGTTTCAGGGTCTCACTCGTAAAATCACTGATCCCCCTGTGGCAGGTAGGTTTGAGATCTCTCACGATGCAACACTTTCTCCAGAACCTTGGTTCTTGAAGGAGCTTTAGGGGCCTTGACGACTCCTCCGTGATGCTTCATGTGTCCCTAAAATATAAGAATAATAATAATGCCTTCAATTTATATAGCGCATTAATCATTCACTCATGATGGGGTGTGTTTCATAGTGGCAGAACGTGGCTACCCCCTCCTACCCACCACCAAACACACCCCACCAGTCACCTGGTGCGGATCAAACTGCCAACCTTCTGGTTTTAGGATGATCAACTCCACCGATACGCCACTATATAATAATGTGACAACTGCAAAAGGCTTAATTAATTAATAATCCACTCACTTTGAGTCCACTGCGACTTGCATATTCTTTTCCACATTCAGAACAGTGGTAGACTTTTTTCTCTGGCATCGGAGGTGGAAGACTGGGAGTAATTGAAATGGGTATTGTTGATTCTTTTCTGTCCATTTCAGTTTCGGTTGTATCTACAAATTCCATATTTTCCTTTGTAATGAAACTACAGGAAGGGTCTTTTATTGTGTTCAGCTGATCTGTGTTCAACTTATCAGTCTCAACTGCATTCCCACTTGGCTCTGTGCAATTCATATCTATTTCAGTGCTCATATCTAGAGGTACATTTTGACCATTCTTTGGTATGTTGTGTTCCATGTCTTCTGTGTGTTTTCCACTTGCTAACCCTTGGGGAAGAAATTGGGACTCTTTAGATTCTTCTAAACATGATGTTTGAGAAGACACATCCTCAGAGCTTAGTGCAAGAAAGGAAGGTGGTGGCATTGCACTTCTGGAAGCATTAAGAGCTTGTATACTGAGAAGATCTTCCAAATTTGATCTTGATCCCGAGCAAGGATTAGCTGAGGGAGATTTATTTCCTTTGAGTTCCCAGCCATCTGCTGGTGGACCGTTTTTAATTGGTACAGATGGGCTAGGAATCACTGTGTCTCCCAAAGAGGCAGTGTTGCTGGAAAGTTCAGAAGACAGTGTATCAGTTGTAGCTGAATGCAGGGTAGAGTGTGCAGGGGATGCTAGAGATGCTGCTGGGGATGATGCAAAGTTTGATGGTTCTGGGAGATCTGCTCTGACTGTTGGAGTTGAATGGGAAGTTTGGTTAAGGGAGAGGTCCGGGCTTTGGTTGAAAGTGTTTTTAGGACCTGAACTACATGAGACAGGCAGACTTGAGGTTATAGCACTAGTTGTGGGAGGTGGGCTGATACCGAAAGACTCTTTATGCTTAGAATCTGAACTTGTTTGTAGATCAGCTTGTAGTAACTGAACATCTGTAGCATAAGGGTCGGTGACTGAAGCAGAGAGCTCAATAGACTGGGATTGAGACTGGGAATCACATTCTGTTGAAGTATCCGGGACGTGCTGCGATGGCAACTGTCCTCCTAAATGCATCCTGATATGATGTTGTAGCACAAGTGCATTGGTAAACTTCCGTTGACACAAGGGGCAGGAATTCTGGGCACGGCTGTTTGGTGGACGTGACCGATGGGTGGCGAGATGAGCTCGAAGGCTTCCTTTTGTTGAGAAGGAACGACCACATAGCTTGCAGGGGAAGGGTCGCTCACCTAAATGAGTTGCCTGATGTAAGCGTAATGCTCTTGGGCAGCTTAGTACCCGCAGACAAATGCTACACTGATTTGGAGCAAGAGTCCCAGCAGAGTTCATAAGTCCAAGGTATGGTGACTCCTTGCTGAAAATTGCTGAGGGTATTTGGACTGTAGTGGATGGAAGAGAGGCTACAACTGTTGTAATGAATTTGCTTTTGCTCATTAAACCACTGCTGCTATAGGTTAATGCTCCAGATGTACCGTCACTGGCAGACGTTTCAGTAGTCAAAGAGGTTGTCTGACCATGTGGTTCTTTTTCTAATTTCTCCACTAGTCTCTGCAGCTTTGATGTGTCTGAGTTTATAGTCGAGATTGATGAGGCATTGGTTGAAGCTGGGAATGGAAATGTAATGTGATGTTGAGGGGATGGCAGAAAGGGTCCAGCTGGAGCTGTTGACCTCAGGAGCCCATGGCCTATATGATGTTGAGTGGAAGATGCTGGGAAGAAAATTTTGGGTATGTTAGCAAGCTGTGAGTAAGGAGTGTGGGGTAGAACACTCGGTACGGGTGGTGTATTTTCATCAAAATGTTTTATTCCTTTATAGCCTCCAGCAATCGAGGAGGTGGACGAAGCAGGGGATGAAAGAAGTGTTGAGGCTAGAGTAGAAGATGATGCTGGGACTGAGGTGACTGTTGTAGAAGATGCAGCAGCTGCTGCAGCCGCTGCAGCTGCACGATTGAGCTGTAGGAGAGAGTGAGCAGTGGTTAGCAGTGCCAAATCAATGCTTGGAGGCAGAGATGAGGCTGGGTTGCGCATTGAGGTAGTAGTTCCCTCAAGGGTGTCTCCACACAGGTCATCCTCTTGCTTTTTTTGATGCTTCAGGGAGTTCATTTTTGAGGTGAGGTTCTGAATTTGTGCAGGCTCTCCTATTGTTCCTCCAGTTACAGATGCAAAAAGAGAACAGGGAAAAAGTGAAAAGGAGAGTTCAGGGTTTTGCTCACGGTGCCGTAAAAAGTGGACCTTGAGATTCCCTCTTGTGGTGAATCTACTGAAACATACAGGGCACTGGTAAGGTCTTTCGCCTGTATGTGAGCGTAGGTGTATTTGTAGGGATGAATCACTACTGAAGAGTTTCTGACAAAATCGGCATGCATGCTGCATACGTCCTGATGATAAGACAGATGTACCTCCTTGTCCAGAGAGTTTTAGATCCTGGGATAGAATTGAAGGAGCTGTAGCTACTGGTAGCAATTGGTTTGAAAAGGTCAGACCTCCCTGTCCACTAGCTCCTGTGGTGTTAGGAGACTTTTGAGTTGTTGGGCCTAGGGAAAGAGCGAGTGGGTAGCTTGAGGAAACAGATGTGGACATGGATGAGGAAAGAGAGGTGAAGTTGGCTGACGTGGCTACCCCGCTGTCATACTGTGTCTTATGTGGGCGTAATACATTCAGGAGTGGGTTGGCAAGTTTGGTCGTCTGAGAGGGTAGCAAAGAAGAGAAGCAAGCTAAAAGAGGAGCAACTGAGGTAGGAGGAGGCACTGACTTTGTTTGAAATGAAGCCGGGTTGCTTTCTGAACCTTTTAAACAAAGTTGAGGCAAAGATGATGGTAGTATGAATGGCTTCGAGTCAATTTCACAGGATCCTCCTCCAAGTCTTAACACTTGCCTACATATTTCTTCAGTCATCTGCATCTGATGGATTTGCCTCTGCTGCAAGACACGCAGCTCTTCCAAGATTAAAGCAATACTGACAGGTGCACATGCTGGGGCTGAAGGAACCGTGCTTGGACTTGAGGAGGGTGTAACTGGACTAGGGGGACCCTGAGGCATAGAACTAGGGCTTCCAGGTTGTGGGGGCACATATAGAGAAGCTGCAGCAGAGGAGAGGGAAGATGAGGTTGTGGTTGCCGACACACCCAATTTTGGAGAAGCCATGAGAGATTGATGGTGCCTTTGGTTAGAATCCACACTTGATGTTGTGGTAGTGGAACAACTACTCAAATACAACGGGATATCTGGAATGTTGGAAAGGTGTTCTTTTGTGGGGTCTATAGGAAATTTGCTGGGTTGGCAGAGAATGTGAAAAGCAGTCCGGCTTTCTCTTCTTGATGGAGTTGTGATTCTCTCAGCAGATAGGCTTGGGTTAAAATTAGGCTCCAAGCATCGGGATCTAGTTGAGTTCTTTGTGAGAGTTGAGGGTTGGAGATTCACCATTGGTTGTTGCTCTGAAAACACGACAAATTATATATTATTCTAGAAGCATTTGCTATGCAGATAATTAATAAAGACAAAAAAGTACTTTGAAAAAAGTACTCTTGTCAATAGAAAACACTGTTTTAAGAAAACAAAATTAAGAACATGGTTTTTTTTCCTTAGCAACGTTTACAATGACATTAAGGATGGAATATAACAATTTTGGTCAAACTAAACTAAACAGGCAATGAAACTGACAGAAAAAAATCATAAACCACTCTGTTGGAATTAGGGAATTTACTCAAATGATTATCATAAATTAAACAAAATATTGTTCAAAATCAGGAAAGCACAAGAGTCAATTCATCTTTTCTCAACCCATCTAGAATCCTTAAAATAAAAAACATTCAACTATTGCAAAAAATTGTAATAAACTGACATGATTAGCAGAAGACATGATCACGATAATAAACAATTATCTGATAGAATCTCATCCACTCTAGAATCACAGATTTACACCTTGATTACACTAGATTTACAGATTCTAATGCCTTTACTGTAATGCACCTTCTATCATTTATGTGTTGTCAGTTGCTGAAAAACTAGAAAATTATGCAGTTCTGGTACATTCAGGTTTTCTTTTGTCAGGGTATATAACAATAATGATGGTTGAACTTAAATGTGTTTTTTAATTGAAGATCTTGCAGAAGAACAATTGCATAAACACTGGCCCAGCATTAAATGTGAGTTGATTTAAAAACCCAATTAGTTTTTACACTGACCAGAGGGCTAATTCAATTGGCATAGCGTTCTATTTAACACTATAGGGTAGTGTTTAGGGTCACACTACGTACACCAGTAGTGTTGATTTAACCCTGTGAATTGTACTGTGTTGATCTTAGTTACATACTTCATCAGTTTTTCCTGTTAGCGATATCTGTAAAAATCTGTAAATGTCAACAATTATTTTGAAAGAATAAGTATATTTCTGATACTAATGGAAACATTTGCTCTGTTACTAAGCAGTTAAACATTTCTCACCATACTGATGTAGCCACGTAGTTTCGAAGAATGGGCAGAAAATGTGCTGAGGTCTTTTCGGTTTCCGGCGAGACATGACGCAGCAATTGTCAACAGCTAATTTGGTCATTGGTTGAATCAGAATCAGAGTCTTTCTCTTTGAGCTGACTCACATTAAATGTCAATATATCACGTATTAGATACAACCCATCCTTTTCATTTGAATATAGTCACAGGCCCAATGCCTTAACTACAAACATAAGCAAGCAATGTCTCAAAAGCACCTGGCAAACTAAATCTGAGACTATTGAGTGGCAAACTAAAACCAAAAGACAGCTCTCCACCTCTTTTACCCTCTTTCTCTCTCAAACAGAGTCTCAGATTGTTCTCTCTGCATTTGCATTCAAATAACGCAGAACACCACCTACTCATAGATACACCCCTCCTTTCTATCGAACCCAAAGTTTTAAGGTGGTCTCTAGAACTTTTTAAGAAATACAATATATATATATATATATTTCAATATATATACTTATAAAAATATATTTATAAGGTTTTATTTTTTCAAGGAAAACATTTACACCAAAATACAAATTACATAGTTATCATCACATGGTAAACAATTCATATGAATTATCAATTAACTTGAACCAAATAAGTTTTTTACATTTTTATCTTTTTCATGAAACATCTACCATAGATTAACCTTAAAGCATAATTGTTTTATTTTTGTTTCTTTTTAAAAATATAAATAGGCCAAGACATTTCAAAAAGGATTAACTTCAAATTTCTTGTAGATTATCAACATTTCTTATGCCCCCTAGAACATATTTTATTAATAATATTGACATTTGGTTTCGGGAACGGTTTCAGATTCGTGACACACGTCGTAAATTATAGAATAAATGTCATAAATACGTCAGCAAAAAGCACCCGGAAAGTACAACTGTACTGTAGGGGCAACCTGTTGCGTCCTCTGGCGCGCGCGCGCTACATCATAACCAATTATGATTCATATTTCATATGACTTCGTGAAATTCTGGGCCTAACGGAATAGTCACAGCACATGGATTGTGAAAGACGTTAAAACATACCAGCAGACGATCATCTTCCGGAGCTGTTTGTGAAATTAGGATAGATTGTTTTCTGTGGTTCGTGATATCATCGTTGCTGTTCCTGTACCGTGATGCGCAGTCGGCTTCGACAGCAGCCAGTTCCTCATCTGAGTGTGCTGTAATCTGTCGTTAGCAAAGCTTATACTCTCCTCTCGTCCGTTGTTCAATGATTCTTTTAAGGACGAGGGATGCCATGAAGTGGTATTTCGATATTCTTGTCATTCCCACAGTCCACCCCTCCCTCGCCTCTCCGCTTTCTTTGTAGTTGTTGAAAATGGCCCTCTCTACTCGGGCCGAGTCTTTGTTAAGCCGAGCAAAGCCGCGTACATTACCGCTGCAGGATCGACTGATGTCTGTCAGAGTCTGTCGGTCCAATCCCGAGACAGTCTCTCCTGAGTAATTAACGAGCCATTACCACTCATTATATGTTTTACTGCCTAACAACTGCTGGGTTTTATATTAGATGACGTAATTACAATTGTTGAGCGAGCAAGAATGCTAATTCTTTGAACATTTTAGCTACAGCTGTGTGTGGTTGTCCTGTGCTACACCATATGTGTAATCAGCTGGTTGAAGTGGGTAAGATTTGGTTAATCCAGTGTTTAGTTTACAGTGTTTATGTATCCCTTTGTGTAGTATTTAAACAGGCATATAGTTGCCAATAGATTCTACCACATTAGTGTTATTTTTTGGTAAACCAAATGTCGAAAACCATTATATGAAGTGTCTCAGAACAGTTTTTTTTACTTGCATATTTTTAAATTAAACTTGTTGTTAAATACCTAACTGCTTTCACTTAATTTGTTAACCATATCTGTAATAAGCTGGCGTTTACTTTGGCTTAATAGTTTTAAACAATTGTTTTGGGAAGCTCACAAGCTCAATTTATACTTCTGGATCAAGTCTACAAATGACCTACATGCAAAATCTTCATTCGTAAGGTGGCTGCAATGCATTTTTGCTGCGTGAAATTCTTTTTGTTGACTTATTGACTCACATTTTGGTTAACGGTAGTAGATATAAATAGATGGGTATAGCTTGTACACAAACTTTGATGTTGGCTTCTAAAAGTGATGGGTCAGTGACAGTGTAAAGTTTCCTATATCACCATGAGCGAAATAAACAAACCGATAGGGCAAGTTAGTTACTTTTTTCACAACATCATATATATATATATATATATATATATATATATATACTAACCCCCCTGTCTATTTTTGGTTGGTAGGGTAATCAGTTTGGCTGCCAAGGAGCTGTTAGTGATATCATTTTTTTGTCACATAAACAACCCTCATTTGTCTATATGCTCTGCAAAATTTGGGGAGATGCGCCCTAGCCTACTCTACAGGGGTCTCCGATTTGACGCAAAAGTGTACATTTCCCTCGAAAAATTGGTCATCTTGAACCCGATTAAAGTCTCAGATGAAAGACTTCTTTCTGGTTGTGGAATATTGCTTATTAGAGCATGCTATGATAAAAATCCATCTTAAGCTTTGTCTTAATCAACCCAAATCTTAATTACGCTCTTTCAAAACGTATGTGTTTTCTGTATGCAACTGCTATGTTCAACTCAAGCCTATATATTGTTTGTACTCTGGGGTCAGTGATGCATGTACAGAACTTCTCTTAAATGTTATATGACCATTAAGGTAACAACAGAGACACTCCTCGCCTCACAATGAAGTTGAACAACATTGTGTGTCAAAATTACTTGTTTGTGAATACTCATTGTCTGGCAAACAAACCGTGGATAGAAGCAGCAGCAGCTGGTTTTGCTCAAGGTCCATGTCTATTTCTAGAAGAGAAGAGCATGGGCAATTCCATCAACCGATACCAGAATTCATTTTTTTTCAGCAGTTTCCAAATGCCTGTCACTGGTGTGCACCACTTGTAAACCATCCATATTCCATTAAGACTTACGGTACATCTGAAAGGACGTACCTGGAAAAATAAAACAGACCAAAAACAACCAACTGATATAGTTTTCACCTGTTTAGGCCTCTGGACAAATAGATAATCATTTGGAAATAAGGTAAACATAAATTTTAAGACAATGTTTTAAAAAAGTGCTTTTCAGTCTTTCAAGCCTATTCAAATCTCAATATGACCTTTCTGAAGATGTAGTGGACATCCTTAGCATGATGAGAGAGAGCAGGGTCTACTGTAGCTCAGGAACATTTAAAAGAAAATAACTTCAAATATAGAACCATATAAACATTTTTGAGTTGGAGGTCTCAGGTTCACTTTAAGACCAACATTAAATGGACAAGATTTTACCACATAAGCCCCTTTTTATGAATCTGCAAACTGAAACGGTTCTAGCCATATTATCACTGTATACCTCTCTAAAACTTGTCTTCCCGGTCTAGAATGGTGCCAGTTTTGTCACTTCTTACTATCACCCCATAATGCTTCTGTAAAGAACTGGTCATGTGATTGGCTTAGGAGTTTACTGTGTCGTCAATTCATTTAGTCTGGTGGTTAAGAGGACATTGCAGGATAAGCCTGTCCTGCACGCACGCTCTTGGCTGTACTTTTGTAATATCTGCTCTAACAGGCTGCAAAATCTAAAGGTAAGAATGCTTTTGCTGTGTGTAGTTCATCTTTGTGTATTTGTACTCTACTAATAAGTCGCAGACTTCAGAGATGGTGATCTTTTGATTTCCCTGGAGCCTGTGATGGAAGCATGAGAGGATTTTCAGGAATTTGTATGCGTTAAATTCCTTTTATTCTTTCTTATATTAACAGAGCATAGACTGGGGGTTCTTTTTTCAGCTTTATCTCGTTATAATACTGTTGGCTTTGATAAGGATTAATTGGAGATCACCTTATTGACTTGGCAGTCACTGGAAATCTTTCTAAATTTAGTTACACAAGAGATGGGTTAACTAAATAAAATGTCTAAATAAAAAACAGCCCTGTTGTGATACATGTGGCAGTCTACATTTGTGAACTATTCATCAGTTCATATGATTTTTTTAAGGTTATTATGTAGAGTCTATAGCACACTAAACTTAAAATGGCTAGTTATGGGACTCTGGCCCTTTAAATCTTTAGCTACTTCTGACTCTACCCCTCCCTGTAGCTGGAAGTTGTCCACTGCATACTCCTGGTTGGTTGGGAGTAATTGTTAACAGTTTTTTCCTTTTTCCACCCAATAACAGTACAGCATCATTACCTTGCAGGCTTCACACATAACCACCATAATTAACATCTAGGTGTGGGTTAATGCGATTCGGAAATAACTCGATCATTATGTTGGCTTATAAAACGCATCCCCTCTTAGAGAATTTTAGCAACAGCCGTCAAACATTGCCAAGACATCCTGACTGGTCTGACTAGTTGGTACCACTAAAGGATTTCTAGGAAATTTACCATGGACTTAACATGGTGTCAAACTTTGTAAAACTGTAACTCAAACTTGAGATCTTCATAGAAACTCAATCTCACCACACTTGTGGATGTCACAAGACTGTGCGAGAACATACCAAGTACTGTGCAAAAGTATTTGCTCTAGAAGAGGTGAAATATTTAATCAGTCCCATGTTTTAACTGAATTTGCAGCTGCTATGGGATCTGTAGAGGAACCACACACTTGTCCCATGTGTCGAGACCTGTTTGGTGGTGCTCAGCCCTTTCCCTGTGGCCACAACTTTTGCCCGGCCTGTGCTCAAGAGGCCTGGAGCCAGACTGCTGATCATGGCAGGATCAGGTTTGTTTGTCCACAGTGTCTAGAGGAGCAGGGTTTGGTGAAATGTGACTGTTGTCCTGAGAATGAAGAGGATGGGGTTCAAGCTGCAGAGAAGACCTGTCTGCAATGTGAGATCTCTCTATGTGAGCAACATCTGCAGCCACATCTGCAGTGTCCGGCGTACAGTGGTCATCTGTTGGTGGAACCTCTGGTGGAAGTGTCCCGTCGCAGATGTCCTGCCCATCAGGAAATCTTCCGATATTACTGCATGGATGACAGGGAGTATGTCTGTGCTGACTGCATTCTGGAGGGGCGGCATGCTCAACACCAGGTTAAAGGAGTGAGAAAAATGCAAGAGGAATGCAAAGTAAGATTTGTCATCTGAATAACGTTTAAGCCTAGAGCTCACTGGATTTGGGCCATAAAGAATCTCAGGCACAGATTCAAAATGAAGTTAAGACAGCACCCAGATGGGAGCATCTTTTTAAATATGTAAATGGATTGATGGTTGGTTTGAGTTTCATCAGCAGTGAAATGCAAAGTCTGTTGTTTGCATTTCCAGCCTGGTAATAAAGCATTCAGTTCTTTCAAAGGCAATGGGAGGGAATTCCACCTTGTTATCATTCACCCAAAAAGGAGACCTAAATCATATAAAAAAAAATTTCTGGCTTTTTTGTCTTTTCAAGATGCATAAAATAAACTCAATATGGTTTTAGAATCAAATTTTAAAATAATCATATACCAAAGTAGGAGTTTGAAGTCTTCCGGAGCCTCTTCTGGCTCTAAGTGAGTAAACAGACTCGACTTTTCTTTTAAACATTCAAATCTATCCTTTTTTTTATCATAGGACAAGCAGTCTAAGCAGGGAAACACAGACTTCCCTCTAAAGGGATAATTTGTCTTGCTCTGCCATAGCATTACTAAGGCATTCTCAGACCAAGTTTTGAAGAGTTCCTCACCCTATCTCTAAGGGAAAGCCTGTTGAGGAAACAGTTGCTTTTATGCAAGATCTTATTCTTCCAGTCCTGACCCAAAGATTACAACCATATGAGAGTAGGAATATATACACGCAATTCATACACATACATTTCCATCTCGTTTTTATTCAATTTAAAATACCAACATGACTATTTTGACATGACACAAAATGGTACCAACATGACTAAGCTTGAAACATTACATTTTGGTGTGCACAATTACACATAAAATAGTAAAAAACTAGCAAAATGGAAAAATGTGTAGAAAAAAAGAGGTTTCCTCAATCCTCATATTTAGAATAAAAGTACATTCATTTTCAGAATCAGAATGAGCTTTACTGGCAAGTGTGTGCGAATACTCACAAGGATTTTTTGTGGTACAGGGGAGTATCCAGTACAACAACAAAATAATAAATTAAATGCGGGGCACAGACTTAAAAATGTGGTGGATAGGATGTATTTATATTTATGTACAAAAGGCAAAAATGACATTGAATACAATTCAGTGTAATCCGTAAATTATAAGTGCTGGTTGAGAATAAATGAAATTTCAATTCTCTGTATGTCCATTACGTTAGACCATATTGACAATAAAACTTTGACTTTTTGACTAAAAAAACAGCCATGGCTGTATAAATGTCAAATTTAGGATGTCCACATATTTTAACTTGTTAAATTTGCGTATCAAATTTCTGTATAGTGTTATACTGCATTATTTTATATTTTCTTTTCATCTAAATGGTTAAACCGTTTTTTTTTTTGTTTTCACATCGGTTTGTTGATTTTATAGGTCAAATTGCAGAGCCTTTTTGAAAAAGCAGAAGAAAAAAAAGGGAAAAGTGAAAAAATGCTAAAGGAACATCAGGCCGCTGGCCGCACCATCATTGTAAGTTCAAGGCAATAATGTTAAAACGAGAACAATTTTGAAGAATGGAAGCTTAAATAAAGATTTAAATGTTCTCTTTCTCTGTTTTAGGAGGACTCTTCTGTGGGTGATGTCTCTCAGGTATTACAGATGGGCTCAGCTCTGCAGACTCAGATAAGTCTCCTGGTGTCTGGGGTCATCAAAATCACTGAGCAGGAGCGACAGAAAGCAATGGAGAAAGTGCAGGAGAACTGCAGCCGGGTGAAAGAAGACCTGATGCAGACTGAAACCATCCACAACTTCCTCGGCTCCCTGCTGGATCAGAGTGACCCCTTTCTCTTAATCTGGGTTAGTGGACATCATTTAACGTCACATAGATAGAACTAACGAGACACTCAATTTCATCACTGTTTGAAGTGTTTAAACCAGATTTATAATGTTAAAGATAAACTGTAGCTTGGTTGCATGCACAAAAGAAACACTTAAAATTTTAATAACATCACTGAGAGCTTCATAGCAACCAAACAGTTTACCCTAGCAACCACATTTTCTGAACTCCATCTAAACTTTGGTAAATGATAGAGACACAGGGCTTGGTTTATGTAACTTATTGTGACAAACGAAACATTATAGCATTGACTAATCCATAGCAACCAGACTGTTTATCCCAGCAACCAGTTTGGCAGAACCATAGCTCAGATTTGGGAAATCTTAAAGACATGAGGGTTGATTTGTATAACACATGGATACATAATGTAAATTATATTCTGCCAGTTACTCCTCCATAGCAACCAGACTGTTTACCATAGCAACTAAATCGTCAAATACATATATTAGCATTGGAAAATACGAGTTTAATACTCATAATGGCATTGGAATATTTGTAAAAAATATGATTTAACGCCACCTTTATAAATATCAACGTTTGTGTACAGTCATTTGCTTAACTTTAGTCTTTTTTTATCTAAGCTAATGCTGTTTTCTTGAAAGTATGGCAGCATATCAAGATAGTCGGAAAGTAGATCCGAAAGAAAGTGTAAAAGAAATGAAAGAAAATCTTCAAATAGTAATTTCTATTTTTTCCAGGCATTCCAGACAGAGGATTCGCAGTAAGTGCGTATTTGTTTTTTGTGATTGTGTTAGAAAAACAGTTTAGTTTAAGAGGACTTCTGAGGCTAAATTCTCACAAGTAGATGAGAGAAGTAGATGCATCTTGGATATGTTTTATATTGGTTGAGTTTACACCCAAAAATAGCACAAACAGAGATAGCATATAGAGATAACAAACAGCGCTTCTCGACATCGTAACAATGTTTGACATAAGTACTCATCAAGTGGCTTGATGCTTTGTGGTTGTGTTATTCAAGAGTTGTGGGCGGAGCTCTGAGGATGACTTTTAGAGGGTGCTACATATTTATATAAAATTAATGAGCCACATTTCTGACCAAACAACATTTTTTGCATCTGATATCTCTTTTAAAATACATAATTTGTCACTTTTGGAATTTCAAACTATTTTGTCTTCTAAATCGATCAAAATATGCTTGTGGAATCACTATGGAACTATGGAGGTGTAGTGAGAAATATCTTGTATGTTGTGAAGGATAATTTAGGTATCTCCCAACAGTTTCATTTTCTCTAATTATGTGGTGTATTATGTTATAATTATTTGAGTATTAAGTGTAATATTAAACTGAAAAATAAATGAGTGATAATTGTGTATTTCTTTTGTTACTTGAGTTTAATCAATAGGATATTTTTATAGACCTGTGTTATCACCCCGAGTGCCTTTTTCTCTGTGCAGAGGATTAAGACAGTCCACCATAACAGGAAGTGAACGGCTCATGTCCAAAAGGCCAGACGCAAACAGAACTACGCCCCAACTAATTTGCATTTTTAAGAGCATAAATAAGACCAGGTCACCAAAACTAACGCATTGCGACGGGAGTTTTGTCACACGTTGCTGTTGTGTAATGCAGTTAGTTCACCCAGATATATCTGTAATGTGTTATTCATGAAACTCTTAGTAAATATTTGGACTTCAGGCCCTCTCCTGTCTTCTCTGTAATATATTATTATATATTCTCTTCAGTTGAAAGGGCACTATTGAACATTTGTACATTTCATGCTACTGTAGATCCCACTGTTTATGACTAGTATTCGGATGGTTTTCATGTGTTTGTGTAGTCATATGTGGATATATCATTCTTCTTTGCAGGATGATGGCTGATCTCAGCACACCTCTGTTCACTCCACCACAGCCTTGTCTGGATAAGAAGAGTGTCTTGGAAAATGTGGAAAATAAATACAGAGAATTCATTGCAGAGATCCTGCGCTGCCTAATTGATCTCAAGAGAGATCTCTGTAGGTATTCTAATTTTCAAATTCCATACCAGTAACCAAATCTACAGACATTTTTATACTTTAAATATACTGTAAAGATAAAACTATTAGCCCCCACTATTTCCCAAGTGATGTTTTTACTCCCAAACATATTCCTTGTATGGGTCACTCCATACTTGGTCCTAATGTCACTTTCACTTCCCTTAACTTCACTGAGCAAAGGAATGTTTTGACATTATGTTTTGAATGCTTGACACCTCCAAGCCAATATGAAATTTGTCAATTTTTTTGCCAATTAGTTGTTGCCTGTTTTTTGAAGAAGAAAGAGACATTCTATCCTAGGAACATTGTTCCCTTAGTGAAACATGGTGGTGGGAGAATAATACTGTAGAGATGTTTCTGTGTGTTTGGTAATGCGAATTCACACAATCTGAAAGAGCTTGACAGATTTGCCTACCCAGGAAGAATTGCTGATTGTTGCTTGGGAGACAGACTGTAGCAAATGACTAAAAGCTGTTATTATTTACTTATTATTTACTTTTATAAGAAAAAGGAATTCACTGTTGACTATTAACATAAGAGGGCTAATAATCTTGACAATCCACAACAAAAACCACGATCCTGCTGTATTTATAAAATCATCATTCTGTTAAACATCACTTGCGAAATATAAAGAAAATGTACAATTTAACAGCGGGATTATATATTATATACTGTATGTAGCTTGAAGCTCCTTTCCCTTTTTCAACGGTGCCATCTAGTGGCTAAACTTCTCAAAGATTTCCTCCCTTTGTTGTTGTGAAGTGAGCAGTCCCTTAACCTTGGACAAAAACTCTGCCCATCCACTCCTTCATGTCTCTGAAGACTTGAGATCAGCGAGGAGGGTGAAACACCGCTTGCCTGTGACTGATCATCCTGACCGCTTCGATCACTGGTCTCAGGTGCTCTCCTGTCAGATATTTTCTGCAGGCACACATTACTGGGAGCTGGAGGTGGAGGGTTTCTGGGACATTGCCGTCACCTACAGCAGCATTGGGAGGAAAGCCAAAGATGGCACAGCATTTGGCTGCAACAAGGTAAACTTTGCTCTACAAGTTTAAAAAAAACTCTTCCATTAAGACAGTGGTTCTCAAACTTTTTTGGAAATTTTTTTTGAGCCCCCCTTTAAACCTTTAAAAGAATCTGCCCCCCCCCCCAGATGTAAAATAATAATTATTTAATAATTACGGTAATTAATAATTATTTTAAAATAAAAATGTAACTTCTCCTTAATGTTAAATAACTCATTATTTATAACTTATTCAAGTGACAATTCAGTTGCATAGAAACAATTGTATGCTCGCTGTTCTAATATAAATCCTTTTTATTTTCGTCAGCTTATGAAAACCCACATAACTCCATTAATGAAAGATCAAACTATCCAAGTGAATATAGAAAAATTGCATTTTTGTAATTTGTTTAGCGAAAAAAAAACCCTAACAGACTGAAGACAATGCATATCGATCATCAACTTTTATCATCAGGCTCCAGAAACAGATCACAGATAAACTATTAGCTCCGCCCATTTCACATCTTGAATCGCAGGTGTGGCGTTCAATGTGTGAGAAACGGCAGCTCTGCAGTTTCACTCGTGAGTATGGATGCTGAAACATCGTTGCAGCTACCGTAGCCAAAGGCATTGTGGGAAATGTAGGGTTTTTTTTTTGTTTTCTTTTTTTTAGACACTCAAAACTTTTAAGCTCTTGTGGGCCACATTAGATTACATGGCAGGCCACATCTGGCCCGCGGGCCTTGAGTTTGACACTACGTGCTATGTGCTCTACGTCTTTTGGCTGTTTTTTCTTTTGTTCTTTTCTTCTCATGTGCTGATGATCTGCACACCCCCTGCAGTGCCTGTGCACCCCCCCCCTGCCGGGCGCGGCCCCCACTTTGAGAACCACTGTATTAAGACGATTCATAGCCACACTTTTGCAGACAGAAGATGGGTGTATCTGGGTCTCACTGGTTTCCTCCCAGTTGTGAAATGATTGCTCTGATGTTTTTAAAGGGTAATTAGCTTGATGTTTGCCCAACCACTGTGTTTATGACACTCAGTGTAACTCACTTGTGTCTTAATGCTGTGCTCAATCTTGACAAGAAAGTGTCCTTCTCAGCTGCATTTCTGTAGCAGAGTGTGGATGTTCTCCACTCTCCAGCCTCCTACACAGCTGTTTCTGTTTCAGTTCATGACTGGGATTCAAATTATGAGTGACAATGATGATCATTAGCACCTGAAAGGTATATTTGGTGGATCATACACCTGACTGTAATTGTACAAAATCCCTAACTTTATGCTAATGTCGCTATACGAATTAAAGATGGTTTGAAGGCAAAAGTAGTAGCACCAAATATTATTTTGTTTGCTCGTTTTGTAAATTTGCGAAAGTAAACAATGTTTTTTTTTCTGAATGAAATCTTTGTTTATGTCATTTTACTTTTGCACAGTACACAATATGTTTTTGTGAATGTTAAACATAACAATATGGTTGTATGTTCTTGCTTGGACAGTGAACCAGAGCAACGATGAACCGCCTTGTTGAATCTTGCCTTTTGTTACGTACATAAATCCATGTGTGTGACCCCCATGTTTCGAGATTATGGAGTCTCTACAAAACCTCTATTCTCTTAATGTCTCATTGACGTTTTTCTTACTTTTCCAGGTATCATGGAGCCTGACACAACAGCGTGATGGAAAACTTGCCGCCTGGCATAATAGAAAGAAAACCAATTTATCCGCTAAACTGTCTGGCAAACATTTGGCACTGGCTTTGGATTATGATTCTGGCTCCATCACGTTTTCTGAAGTCGGACCAGCTTCTTCCCTGCTGCCACTTCATAATTTCAGCACCAGCTTCACCCAGCCTGTCTGCCTGGGGTTTGGACTTTATAAACCCGAACTAAACAGCAGCGTCACAATCATCAAGAAAACATGAACCTTTTTGTTTTCTTGCTTTAGAACAAAGATGGAATCTGCCTTTAAAGGACGACTTCTGCGCCTATTGACTTTATATGATTTTTTACGCTGTACATTTAAAATAAAATACTGGTGTCCAGTCACACACTAGTGTACAGTATAAATACTGCAAAATTAAATTAGAGTCTTGTGCTGTTGTCCATTTTAAAGTAATAAAAAAAAATATGTTTGTACTAGGTTGCACTGTATTTGTCTTATATGCTTTCTACTGACAGCTGGCATCATTTACTGCTACAATGCCAATTTTGGCAACCTGTTTACATAAAAAATGCATGGCAAGGATTAATAGAGAACGTGAGGGATTGCTAGAGAGAGAAAGAGGGGAGTGGGTGGGAAGGGGAGGATCTTGAGAGACAGAATGAGAAGGAAATCAGTCAGTGTTTCACTGGAGAAGCTTTGACACCTTTCATCTTTATACCTGGGAAATCAAAGGGCATCTCTCTGAAAAAAGGTGATTTTGCTTTTTATTCCTTCTCTGATTCCTTCACTCTATCTTCATTTCATATTTTGATCTTTCTTTGGATTGTTTTCAAATATTTCAGTCCCGTAGCCTTGTTAACGGCTGTTTCTTGAAGCGAGAAATATTTATCCTGTATTTCTAAATTCAGTGTATTCTTTTTTTTATGAATGTTTGTGTTTATACTTTTTGTTTGCGATGGACCAACAGCAAATCATGATGTTTGAAAAGTTTTGTAATTGTACGTGAACATTTAACCAGATGTAAATTGACTGCTGGACATTTACAAAAATTTAAACCAGTGTAAAACACACTGAACTAACTCAAAATAATCCTAAAATGTTGAGAAAATTGGTAGAATACTGGTAAAGCTAACCAACAGGCATGATGGCACAGTGGTTAGTGCTTCTCCATCTCAGCCAGAAAGTTTCTGGTTTAATACCAGTTCCCAGGAGCATTTCTGAGTGCACTTGGACATGCATAATGTGGTGGGTGTTAGCTGTACCTCATGACCATTTTGAAGTTAAGTAGGTATTGAAGATTATTGAATAATTAAGGTGTATTAAGACTTTAAGAGAGTGACATTTTGAAGATAATAAGCCTTTATCGTGTGTAATTAGTACAGGAACAGCAGAATTAGTTCATAAAGTGCACAATCGTTATGGTTAAAGATCAAACTCAAAGAAAGCTGACCTTTGTAAATGTCACTGCTTAAAAAAGACTACAAACCTGACTTAAATACTAAATTATTAAGGAAAGCTATATGACCCAATTTACATTCTTGTACATTTGTGTACACCAATGTACACTCTTCAGGCAGGACTTGCATGTTTGTCTCACTGTAGTGTGCCAAGGCACAAAAGAGAGAAATGAGGATTGGCCAATGAGTGAGGAACAGTGTAGAGAGAGATAGAGGTCCAGCATGGTGAGGAACGTCAGGAGGGAAGGGGGATCGTGTTAAAGACAGATGGTCTCTCAGTGGAGTAGTTCTTTTTTCCTCTCTCTTGTTCTCACTCTCTCCTGGATGCTTCTCCCCTCATCTGAAAGAGAGCCAATGTGTTACCTCATGGTCTTCATCCTTCATTACTCCTCTTCCTCCTCCCCCATTCACACTACCTGTTGATTTGGAGATCTTCTCTTTAGCTCCTTTCTGTTTCTATGTGTTCCTACAGGTTCCTATGAGGATAGTTTTTTGTAGATCATGTGAACCTACGGACTTTGTATCAAGATAGAAGAAACTGACTAAATCTGGCAACCAATAATAAGGAGCTGAGGATTGGGAACTTCTTTAAATAGACTAATTGTATATTTCCTCTTTAACAATCTAACGTAAGACAATGGTGCCCATCACAGAGCTGCCAATGCTATCGCTAGCTCTACTTCTGCTGAGTGGGCCTCTTGTCATAAAAGGGCAGAATGACACAGAGCCTATAGTATTGGAGGGTAAATGCCTGGTGGTTTGCGACTCAACCCCGTCGTCAGAACCAGCAGGAAATGCTCTGGGGATGTCAGTTCGCTCTGGTAGCGGACGCGTGGCCTTCTCTGCCACACGCCAGACCAACCATGAACCCACAGACATGAGCAATCGCACCATGATCATCTATTTCGACCAGGTAAACGACTAATTCCAAGATTAGAAATGACCTGTGTAATGTTCAACTGATTAACCAGTCAGCTTTTGTCAGATACTGGTGAACGTTGGGAGCCACTTTGACCAGGAAAGCAGCATCTTCCTGGCTCCAAGAAGAGGAGTGTACAGTTTTAATTTCCATGTGGTGAAGGCCTACAATAGACAAACCATACAGGTACTTGCACTTACTTTCAATCTTTAAGCCACTTTAGACTCAAAAAATTAAAATGTTTTTATTCGTTCATCTTCTATCCATTTAGAGGCAAGGTATGCAAGCCAATGCTTATTTCAGTTTACCAGAATAAAGAGTGGGGAGAGAAAAAGGGGGAAGGCCGGGAAATGATGCTGAATTTGGTTTATTTGTTGAGCCCTTCGCCCCAAAAAACAGATGACTATCTTTGACTCAAATACCACATGCCCCTTACTGCTTCTTGGCCATACGCATGTTTTGGTATTTGGTCTGACATTCATCTTCTTTACTTGGTTGTTCTTTTCCGGGGTCATAGGGGTCTGCTGAATTAGTGCAGACCACCATCTCCAGCACACTTCGAGAGATAGGCGGTGGTACACCCTGAACAGGTCGCCTAAGGAAATTTTACAATATTCTAACCACGCATGTTCTTGGGATTGTGGAGGAAACCGGAGCACTCAGAGAAAACCCATGCAAGCACAGTGAGAACATTCTCCCTGGAAGGTCACCTGTGAACCTTCTAACTTAAAGGCGATGGTGCTACCTACTATTGTCCTGGTCTACCATCAGAAGTGCTTTTTAAAATGGCCCAAATGGCCCCCCGTTTCTTTAAGGGGTTGCAGGGGTTTGCTGTCTCCAGCTCACATTGGGTGAAATACTATAGGGTACTCCTAGGACATCCACCGCAGATCTATATTCCCTCTCCAATCACATACACAATCAATGCGTGCTACAGGCTCCCGCCAGCAGAGGCACAGCCTCAGAAAATGGAATACCCAGAGAACTTGCAATAGTTTCAAAAGATTTTTAAAGGGTCTACATTTGACCTTTAGTGCCATAACCTCATTTTTACACTATACTACTTTTGATGCCATCCTCTAATAACGTTTATAGCATTTGTGGATCTATAAACAAACTTTAGTGTTCATGAAATGTAAAAATGTCCATCATGCAGTATTTTATTTTAGTTGTGCATGAATAGATTGTATTGATTGAAACTGATAAGTGGCTGATCCTTCCATTGGCAGGTGAGTCTGATGTTGAACGGGTGGCCTATGATCTCTGCCTTCGCTGGAGACCAGGATGTGACACGAGAGGCAGCCACCAATGCAGGGCTTGTGATCATGGAGAGAGGTGACAAGGCTTACCTGAAACTAGAGAGAGGAAATTTAATGGGCGGCTGGAAATACTCTACCTTTTCAGGATTCCTGGTTTTTCCTTTGTAAAGGAGTGGTGCATGTGAGGGAAAACGACTGAGAATGAGGGAAGGCACCATTAAAGGGGACATCAGATGGCATTTCTCACAAGGCGATGAGATTCTTTAGGCTATATTTGAAAAATTTGTAACCAACTAAAGAAGTGTCAATGCTATTAACACTTGTACCAATTGTCAATGCAAGTTAACACAGCTTTGTTGTAATGAGTAACAAAAAAATGTAAATGATAATAAGCTGCCATTCTGTTCAAACACGCAGAAAAGTGCTATTTACATCTGAGGTCCCCTTTAAATTAAACATGCTTAAATTATAGCCCAAGACACATTTGGAATTGTTGCTATCAATTTAAGTGCAATAATGGAATTATTTCGAAATAACGTATTGAAACACTATTTATTTTTCTGACAAAGATTAAAAGGTATAAGATTTATTATGTCTGCTATTATGTTTGCCACAGATTTTTATCAATTATTTATTAATGAAATAAGTAATTATTATTTTTAAATATTGTTTACATTAAATTGAGTCCTATAAAATGGTAATATATAAATATGTTATCATCAATAAATGTTATTCAAATTCAAATATTTATGTCACATCTCATTTTTTGTCATGAAATTGCACTCTATTTTTTAAATGTAATAGTTTCAATAATTTTACTTTTAAAGCCCTATATAGTGATATTTTCCTCTCGTTGTCATTGTTCACTTTAATAAGTTGTATTAACACCATTTTTCTAAAATTAGGGGAAAAATTGCTATTTTGTTATTTGAATTTTATTTTAATAACTATAATATTCTAGTATGTATGGTTTATGGAAAAAAATGTTTTAGAAGGTCCTAGCTGGGTTTTAAGATTTGCTAAACAAAATACTTCTAAAAGGTTTATTGCCAAAATATTGCATCAATTAAAGTTTTTGTTTCTCGTGTCTCTACTTGTCTGTTTAAGGATCTCTCTGTGTGTCTGTGCAAATGAATGTAAAGAAATCTCAATAAAAAATGTGCTTTCCTCCGTATTCTGTTTTGTTTCTCCTCTCGATGAGGTGCTTTACCTCTAACAGCAGCTGTTTGTAAATATAGCTCTCAGCATCCTTGCTGGCAAACGTGAACAGGACTCGGCTCTGAAAGTAGCTCAGGCAGAATAGAGAACGGATACTAACTCCAGAGGCACCGGCCGAGCAAAAGGCAGATGGAGTTTTTGGCAAGTAGACGTGCAAGTGAACACTGGACTCCCATGGACCAGGAAGGGTGGCTTGTCAGAGTCAATAAGTTACGCTGCACTGCATCAAACACACTTTTCCCTCACACAGAGAGATTATGGTTTAAGAGTGAATAAAGGTACGTTTCCAGTTTCTCCATATAGCGACTTAAATTGCAATAAAGGAACACGTTTGTTCAGGCTTTGATTTCCCAGCAATAAGTAGCTCTGCTGTTGAGCCACAATAAATAAATATTTTTATTTATTAAGATATTGCTATCCCTGCTTTTTTGGGCAGAAGATACAAGTACGCACACCCTGATGGTTGGCTTATTAAAAATTATCTAAAAAGACGTAATCAAAAACAACTTTGTAAAACAACTTTCATACTCGTAAACAGGATTGTAATACCTTAGCATATTGAAGTATTTATTTTGTTATTGATTTGATACAATGCAGAACAGTCGTTGCTGCCTCTTGGTTTGAAATTGACGGGTTTGTTCAAAATGTAGCATTTCAGCATTTCCCTCTCCCCAGTCTTCCCCAGTCCACTGCTTCCACGGGTCCCCCAATCTCTGAAATCGGTCCTTCTCCACAATTTTCCTCAGGGTCCGGTCACCTCTATATTTACAATTGGTGGTGATGGTGTAATGGGGGTATTTTCTTAGCACACATTGGAGGGAATATACCATGTTCTTCCCTTTATGAACACAGTGTTCCCATCTTCTGATGGCTACTTCCAGTAGGATAACGAGCCATGTCATAAACCGTGAATCATCTTAGACTGGTTTATTGTAACATGGCAATGAGTTCACTGTACTCAAATGGTCTTCACAGTCACCAGAACTCCAATAGAGCACCTTTGGGATGTGGTGGAAGAGGACATTCGTATCATGGATGTTCAACCTACAAATCTGCTGTAGGAATACAGCAAATTCTCTGTGGAATATATGCAGTACCTAGATGCAGCTATGCCATGAGGGATTAAGGCAGTTCTGAAGGCAAAAGGGGATCCAACCCTGAACTAGCAAGGTGTGCCTACAATAAAGTGACTGGTGTGCGTAGTTTCTTTTTAAAGAAACAATAAATAGTTTCCAAGTTTCATATGTTCTGTTTATCTTTGTGGTATTGATTGTGTTCTGCTTACAGTTTTGTAAGATAATTATATGTGCCAAACGTGTTACAAATTTCTGGATAGTATAGTCCTCAGCAGGCCTAAACAGTGCCAAAATTAGATCAGTGTTTAACTTTTTTTGTTGTTGTTTTGTTTTACTCTAACTTCATCAGACAAACCTAATTCCAACGACTTGTAATCCTAGTACAATTCCAAACCATGTGCCCTATAGAAGCAGAGGTTTGGTCTCACAGCTCACAGAATAGGCACAGAGAAGGAAACAAATAAATTCAGTTATTGAAACAGGTGCACTTATCAGTAAGGTATCAACACGTATACTAAATATTTTGCTAACAAAATTAACACAATTATAAATTGTGCCCTTTATTTTATTACAGACACATTTAAGTAGCCTATACATTTAATATAATAGAATAACATTTGACACAATAAGTCATGCTTTGAGAATTTTTTTACTATATATATATATATATATATATATATATATATATATATATATATATATATATATATATATATATATATATATATATATATATATATATATATATATATATATATATATACTTCATATATATATATATATATATATATGAGTTTATTTTGGTAAAATATTTAATGCAGTATATAGGAATGAGGAGCAATTTAAATTCCATCAAGCGAGCATCTCGGAAGCCTGCGATAACAAGTAGGCCGCATTTAGCGCAGCCTCAACCAAACAAGCCGAAAGACTGATACCCATTCCTGTCTCCCGCCCTGTTATTCAGCAGGCCGAGCTGATAGACAGCATTATTAACCAATGAAATTCTGGAACTTTGACAGTACTGCTGATAATTGACCAATCAGAAAAGGGGAGATGAGTTTGGGGGCGGAGCCTTTGATCAAGCGCTGGCAAGAAGTTAGTTCCTGCTCTACGCTGGCCGTTTCCTGTAATCGTACAGTGTTGTGAGACGGAGAAAGCCATGTGTGTCGATGCAAAGGTAAATTTAGCACCCCGAATTTATTGCTGGGAAAGTTAAAGGAGTGAATGGCAGTATTATCAATGTATATTTTAGTGTAAAAAACGCCTTATCCATATCGAAACAGCTTTGCGGCCTTGCTCATGTCAGTTCGTTGTCGGGCTATGGTTTTTGTAGCACGTTGCCTTTGGTTTGGTCCGGTTTGTTGATGAGAGAGATTGAAAGAGAGTCCGTTCGGGATACTGTGAGAGACATTATGAATGATGGACAATGACACTTACACCTTTAATTGGACATCGGAGGATCTCAAAATGTTCGAGCAGTTATTTAGCATTTATTGCTAAAGGAAGCGCCATTGTGAACATTGATGGGGTTTGTCGAGTGTCGGGTTTGGAACTGTTGTCCCACAGTAGAAAAGCGCAGCATAGAAAGCAGCCTTGATCTCATGTGCTCAACTCTAAAGTATTAATTTAAATTGAGTACGAAGAGCAAAACCCAACATAGAAATTAATTAGTTAAAAATACTTGTAACACTGCGCAGTGGTGCGTTTTAAGTTAGGCGCACTGAGGCTCTGATGTGATGCTCAGTGAAATGATTGATGTGCCACTTTGCCATTGAGTTTTTAAATGCAAAACTAAATTTTATTGTCTTCTCCAGGGCATCTGTACACACATTTGTTGATGCCTCTATCCGAATGTACTCCAACCAGAGAAGGAAGACCTAACCTGAGATTAGGAGAGTAAGGAGGAGAGGAAGAGAGAGGGAGGGTGGACTCTCTCTTTTCCTACCCTCTCTCCCTGACTTGATTTGAAGTAAGTTCACTTCCAATACTGGTGACCTGTTGATGTTTCTCAGAGATTATGATGTCTTTGACAAATGTAACCTTTTAAAAAAAATCTGTTTCTGTTCCTCAGCAGCGTACCCGCAAAGTCTCTGCATGTTTTATACCCACGCTGGATCACCTTCTTTACGTTGTTTCACAAACTTATTGGGAGAATGGCAGACCCGATAATGGACCTCTTTGATGACACTCCGCTTTTCAATTTGGATTCCCTGCCGGAGGATGCATTTTCTCAAGGCTCATCAGACCCAGTTGAAGAAGCACTTAAGCTAGCTTTGGGTCAAGTGGACCCACCTACAGACCCTACATCAGAACAACAAATCCCTGTGCTCAGTGATGTTGTCTCAGAGCCAGCTCTTGTACCTACCCCTGTGTCTGTGCCACCACAGACATTTCAAACACAGCAGCTGAACCAGATGCCTACTGAGGTCTCCGTTGCCCCTCCAATTTCCATTCAGCCCTCTCTGTCAGTAGCCAATAACAGCAGTGGGGCAGCCACTGTCTTACTAAGCTCCCCTCTTGGTGTACCTGTGTCAGCGGCTCAAATTATCACCCAATCACAACAGACTCAGCAAATTGCTGCTGTTGCGCAACAGGCACCAGGGCAGTCCGCTCCCAAAATTGTCATCTTAAAAGGCCCACAGGGTCAGACTCAAGTGCTGCAGGGTGTCACAGCAGCCACAGGCTCACCAGGGAAAGTCACCCTCGCTCGAGTTCTGACCGGAACCCCGCTTAGGCCAGGGATGGCAGTTGTTTCTGGGGGAACAGTTTTAAATGCTACCTCTCCAGGGCAGGGGCAGGTTAAAGTTGGCACTGGAGTCCAAAGGCTGGTGCAGACTTCAAATGGCCCTATGAAGCAGGTTTTGCTGACCTCTATGCCCCAGACTCAATCACAGCTGCAGACGCAGCCTATTCAGGTGCAGATACCTTCACAGACACAGCTGCAACAGGCACAGATTCAAACACAGGTGGCATTACAATCCCCAGTACAAACACAGGGCCAAGCAGCAATCCCTACATCTCCTGGAACAGCAGCAACTGGCCTCCGGCCTCAAGGTGTCACGCTTTCTGCTGTACCACAGCAGGTCAGTCAGGTCAGCCTTGGCTTAGATACCTGAATTGATGCATTAGATATCTGAAAGAATGGAGTAGATACTACAAATCTTTGTCGCCATGCGATGTGACTACGGATTTGATCATATTGTTTTAGTTATAATGGACATTTAAGGTGAGAATAGTCAAAGCATATGCAAGAAAACCATCAGAAAAGACTTGTTTGAGGAAATTGGTGCCATTTATAAATGTATACACTTGATGATTGTGAAAACTGCAAATGGCTGGAGCCACTTCAGTCTGAGATCTCTCATTCGGAGGAGTTATTGCTTCTATTAGTAATTTTCTCCATCAAATAAACATTCATGTAGCCGTTATCAACCTACTAAACTTCTCAGAGAGCACTAATGTCAATGACTCCTAAATCTTTTAAAGGAAGCTGCATGTGCAACAGAATACTATAATATTGTAGTATCCTTTCTTTCACTGCCCAATAAAGTCCTTATTTGCTTTTTTTACGCAGCTACTATTTTACGAACGAAAGTGAGGCTCAGGTGGAAGAAACCTGATATTAGTGTGAAGAGTAGCAACAATAACGCTGCAGGAATGGGTTGTAATTTGACCAATACTGTAATATATCTGTATCTGTGATGTAGTCTTTAATATAATAGTCCGTGGGACTCAGGTGGGTATCAATTTTCAACATCAACCTCTTCTTTCAGGCTTCTTCCCACCGGAGCCTCACTTTTGTTTCTAAAGTGGTAGCTGCATAAAATAGGTGATCTATTTTGAAACCGCAAAATCTGTTCTCATAAAGTAATGTGCTTTAAAATTTTAGTTTCTAGTCATAAATACCACTCAATAATAAGGGAATCCCTGCTCAAATGGCAGAGAAATGAAGAATCTTAAAACAATTTACAAAAAGTGCATTTTTATTTTGCAAGGGGTTTCGCTTTCCAAGCTTAAACCTGTGTGTAGTAATGTCAAAAACTGTGTGTGTAAAAATACATCTTCTTTTTTCCCAATTCATTCAAAAATTTTTAAGGTTTAAAAGAAGAGAATACAAAACAAAAAAAAAAATTGATTTTTTTTTTACAATTTATTGCATCTGTCAGAATACCAATTTCCTCTGCTTTTTTTCAGGGGGATGGAAAGAGGATCACTCTGGTACTTCAGCAGCCCTCACAAGCTGGTGGTACCCAAGCCCAGGGTGCAACTGTGGCAGTCAGTGGAACTGCGGCTGCAGCAACGAGTCAACAGGGCCAGCAGCCCAGGCTAGTGTTGGGCTCTTTGCCAGGCAAGTTAGTTCTACAAGGAAGCCAGCTGGCAGCTCTCACCCAAACCAAGGCAGGTCAAACGGGTACACAGCCGAAAGTGCTCACCATTCAGCTGCAGGTTCAACAGCAGCCCAACCAACAGGGAGCAAAGGTGAGTGAAGGACCAGTCTTTTATAGATAGACAATGTATATTATATCTCCCTGAGGGTTTTTTTTTTCTTTGTGTGCATTAGTTTCAGTTAGTCTCTGGAGGATCAAATCCTGGTGGAAGCCCTCAGGTTGTTCAGATTTCTCAAAGTCAAGGCGGACAAAGATTGGCAGTCCCTCTTAAACTGCTGCTGCAACCACAGGTTTGGACAATTCTCAACATCTGTGTAACTTTGAAGAAGTTTGATGACCCAAGGTTAATAATAACACCTGAAATCTGAAGAACATGTAGAATGTCCATTTTTTGCTACAGGAAAATGCAGCCTAAAAATATTTAAGGATTTGGTGTAAAGCTAGGTATAGGTTTATTTCCAGGATGAAATAATTGTTGTTTTAAATAAACACCATGGAAAATAAAGAATATTGATTGATAGCCATCTATTAGGTTCTGTCATCTCTCTGCAATGAAACTTCTCTCATGTAAAGTGCAACATTTTAGTCTGATCTGTTCTCTTTCAATAGTCAAATGCTACTTCTGGTGCTGGTGGAGCTGTTTCTGTGGTCAAAGTAATCAATACCTCAGCTACTGGCTCAGCATCTTGCACTACCACTACTGCCACGTCTTCTGGGGTCAGGTTGGCAAAGATCCTGGAGCCAGTGCGTAAAGTGGAACCCCTGTGCAAGCAGGAGAAAGCAAATCGGATTGTTGCTGAAGCCATTGCGCGGGCCAAAGCGAGGGGCGAAAGGAACATCCCACGAGTCCTTAACCAGGACGAACTACCTGCTGGACAGACCTCTGCAGATCTAGAGGGGATTGTAGGTGCTGCTGGAGCTAAGAAGAAAGGAGGGGGTGGTGGTAGTAGTGGAGGTAGTAAGAAGAAGAGTCCAAGTGGAGGAGGATTGAAAATCATTGTGGGAGGAGATAAGAAATCTAAAGCTAAGACTCCAATGATTGCAGGTGGTGGCTGTAAAAGTAAATCCAAGACTAAGCTGAAGTAAGTTTTGTTTTCTCTTGCTGCCTGGATGATTTGGGATGATGGCAGTTGTTCTTATTTTGTGGGTTTTCATCCTAGTACCATCACTCTAGTTGGGGGTAAGAAAAGGAAAAGAAACGGATCCTCTGACCATTCAGATGTAGACCTCAGCCCACCCGTTTCGCCCCGCACACTGGAGGAGGAGATGTCACAGGTGTTGCATGCTTGGACAATAACTTGTTGTTGTCATGAATCAAAAAATAAAAAGTGATTTTGGCACTGTTGCAACAAAGGAATCTTTTTTTTATGCTCTTAACAGAAGCGGCGATCAAACCGCCAAGTCAAGAGGAAGAAGTACACGGAGGATTTGGATATTAAAATCACAGACGATGAAGATGAATTGGACGCAGATGTAGATGTGACTACTACTACTCCAGTGTCCACCACCGGGCACATCCAGACTATGGCAACAGAGTTTCAACAGATGGATGGGGATGGTCTTCCAAGCATGCAGTTTTTCGTGGTATGTTTGCTCCATAAACTTTATAATGCTTTGAGAGTGGTGTCCGTGATGTCATCCGCCACTTTGCTCAAAATTATACGACAGTCAGAATTGTGTCAATGAAGTAATGGTTGTTACTAGAGTTGTAACAATTAAACCTGGCACAATATATTGCAATACAAAATTGTCACAATATGTATCATAGAGCTACTGGGAGATTTTGTTTCCCAGTGTATTTGCTACTTGGTGTGATTGTCGTCACTTATGGAATTGTTTTTAACTGTGTTCTTGTTTTATGTAATATTTATTAGGAGATAATTATCCTTTACTCACATTTTAATGCAATCATTAACACTGCCTCCTAGTGGATGGATGGTTTCAAATGCTCTCATACAAATCTTTTAAAAACTTTGAAAACTTGGATTTTTTCCAATGATGGTTTCATTCGTTGTTTGAAAATAATGTTGTGAAATATTGTAATGCATATTGTATTGTAGACAATATCGAGATATGTATCGTATTGTGAGCAGAGAGTATTGTTACACCCCTATTTGGTGCCAAAACGTAATGTATTAAGAAGTGAAAAATTGTTTTCACCAAGAAAATGTTAGCATGAAATCTGTAACGGATCATAATGAGTCTCTAATAGTATTTATAAAAACGACTCAATATCCTAATTCATAACATATTTAAACACAAATTAAACATTTTAATTACAAATTGACAAATTCATGTTCCATTTCTAACATTTGTTTTTAATTGCAATGCCCTTATGGTAGGCATGACATGTGTTTCCATTGATTATTGTTGCTATTGGTTTAACACCATATTAACATCCTTTTTATGTGTTTGGTTACAGGAGAATCCAAGTGAGGAGGATGCTGCTATTGTAGATAAGATTTTGTGTATGCGGGTGACCAAAAAGGAGGTAAGTATCTTTTCATGCTGCTCTTTTTAACTATTTTCTTGTCTTGTCTTACAGTATGATCTTGCCTTGATGCAGGTGTCTCCTGGACAGTATATAAATGCTGAGGAATTTTTTGTCAAATATAAGAACTAGTGAGTACTTTCATTGTTGCATATTTGTGCTTCATGAGAATGGAAGTTTATTTATAATGTGCTTGCAGCTCATACATGCACTGTGAATGGGCCACTCTTGAGCAGCTGGAAAAGGATAAAAGGATCAACCAAAAGCTAAAGAGGTTTAAGACCAAGCAGGCACAAATGAGGAACATATTCCAAGAGGTAAAGCCTTGTAAATGTATTGTCTTGATGTTGGAGAGAGTGCCTTTACTGTCTTGGTGAATGATTTTATATGTAAATCTGTGCTTTAGGATGAGGAACCTTTCAATCCTGACTATGTTGAGGTTGATCGTATTTTGGATGAATCTAATAGTGTTGATAAAGACAATGGTGAGGTAAGGATTTTTTTGAAATGCTGTACAAATTTAACAATAAAATGTAATTATAAATTTCTTTTTGGAGTGCACACTTTATTCAATTATGAAAGTTTTGTCTCTTTACAGCTGGTTGTTTACTACTTGGTAAAATGGTGCTCTCTGCCATATGAGGATGCTACCTGGGAACTGAAGGAAGATGTGGATGAGGGCAAAGTGGAAGAATTCAGGAGAATTGAGAGCCGCCAACCTCGACTTAAGAGAAATGTAAGACGCTGTTTGTCTACATAATCTCTCCTATGTTTTAATTTAGGAAAATGGAAATCTATTTGGTTGAAATGACGAAAGCCTACTTACTTACTTACTTACCTACTTATGTTTTATGGTGTGCATTTTTTACACGTACACCTTCAACCTTATTATTTATTATTCTCAAGGTGAGAGGGTGAAATCTTCCCTAATATTGAAGCGTTTCAATTCCTCTTTAATTACTCACTCAGAATGAATGAAATCTTTAATAGATTGTGTTTCTAATCAATTACATTTCCTTTAGTAGGTTAGTTTTTATAATAAAACTTACTATCGAAAAAGAAAATGGTACTAGTTTTTAGTCTGTTGAGGGCTTCCATTGGTTTCTAGCTTCTGAAATTCTGTTTTCTAAGAGTGTAAGAGTTTTTGCCCCCTAGTTGGCATCCTGGAGTCTGTTAACTCCCTGAAACCTGACGGTCCATTTACTCTTGTCTGACTGTAGGCCCTCATGTTTTGCCACTTCTCTAATAGAATGTCCCTTAGAAATGTACTTGTAATCTCTTTCTTTGTGGCTCAAAAGTGTTCCCTATTGTATGTAATTATTTTTGTGTAATTAAACCAGACTTGAGATATACAAAATAAGTTTAAAGTTTTGAGAAAAAAAAACCTTCAAATACTTATGCAACAGGGTAAAAAAAAATTTTTTTCAGCCACGTCCTGCTGCAAGTGCTTGGAAGAAGCTTGATGACTTCAGAGAGTACAAGAATGGAAACCAGCTTCGAGAATACCAACTGGAGGGTGTCAACTGGCTTCTCTTTAACTGGTACAACAGGTAATGGCTTGCTTATAGAGTAAGAATAGTTAACAAATAAAGTGTAAATAGAGCATTGAATAAACCTGCTATGCTAACAGCAGAGGTACACAACCATTTTTGCTCAATTTAGATGTTAGATGAAGTCATTTTCATGGGGTGGCAGATAAATACAGATAAAATATAATACAACGCAACATAAGTTGGATCAGTGTTGGAACTGGGTTTGTTTTTTGCTAAGGTTTTATTGTCAAGGAGCACATCTAGATGAATGTATGATTGAGAAACTCCAGTCTTTTAAAATTGCACGTTTTAGACTTTAAACATCAATACAACACTTCACTGTTTCTTTTTCCAGTGTATCTTTTTAACTCAAACACCTTTAACCTTATTATTTATTATTCTCAGGTTGGGTTAAGAAAGTCAAATCTTCCATAGGTTTTAGTAGGGCTGGGCGATATGGACCAAAAGTCATATCCCGATATATTTAGGCTGAATATCGATATACGATATATATCCCGATATTTTTATCAAAAAGTGAGAGCAATTGTTTAGTCACAGTCAAACCCAAATATGACATTTCACAAGTAGTTTTATTTAAACTGGCCGGATGAAACAATACTCAGCTGTTCCCTTGTTTTTGGGAATAAAATTAAATATATTTGAATACGCAAATAAAATATAAAAATCTAAAGTTTGTATAATGCTGTACATTCATAAATTATTAAAATATTCAATGCTGTAAGCAACTTAGGCGATTGCATTCTTTTAAATTTTTTAAACAATATTTATAGTTGAACAATGTGTTACAAGTAAATTTGACATCTACGCGGCATATAAGCAAAATAAAAATTAAAACTTTTTCACGAGTAAACATTTTATGTGAACTCTCATTGGCTTAGTCTGTGTAATCACGTGATTGAATGCGCGTTCACGCAAGAGGGGAGTCGGAATCTTCCGGGGAGTCGAAATATGGCACAACAGAGCTCCAGAGTCCAGCCCCTCCCCGCTCTGTGCCTGAAAGAGGAGGGGCGTGGCCAGGGGCGCGCGAAGTAGTGCTGAGAGCTCCGGGTTAAAGCAGTTTGCTCACAGCGCAGTTTGAACTACGCAGCCTATATTGATATATGCGATATGGTCAAATTTCATATCTCGTTTAAAAATATATCGATATATGTTTTAATATCGATATATCGCCCAGCCCTAGGTTTTAGGTATTACAATTATTTCAAACTTGGTCTGAAGACTTCTCTGTGGTTTGTTCTCAATAAAAGTTATTTAATCTTATACTCAAATAATTTGTAGACCGTGTTTGCAATCAATTAAATATATTTTAATTGGTTAATTTTCTATAACATTTTAAAAAGAAAACAGTACTCGACCCATGAACAAAGCCAATTTATGGTCAGCTGGCTGCAGCTGTAATGCATTTCAATCTCCAGATATCTGTGTAAGTTATATAAAATAGTGACGGAGAATTGCAAATCCTTGAGGTTATAGAACAACGGTTACAGGGCTGTACCTCACAGTTTAATCACAGTTTTATTCAGGTACAAATTATATGTTTCAATAGGCACCAGAGTCTGCGCAGAGTGTTGTGTATGTGGAGAAGTTGAGAATTAATAAAGAATCTCTTAATTGATTCATGACTGTGTTGGTAGCACCGTTGCTTGCATCTCCAGTATTTGTACTAACATTCAACAGATCGGGATAACAGTAGGGAATATCCATTTGCAGATATGTGTCTGGTTATCAATGTGTGCTCAGTACTTGCACCCACTGTTTTGTGTTCTTTACTTCCCACACAGACAAAACTGCATTTTGGCAGATGAGATGGGTCTGGGGAAGACGATACAGTCTATTGCCTTACTCTCAGAGATGTTTTCTGCTGGGGTGCAGGGCCCCTTCCTGATCATTGCCCCGCTGTCTACAATCACAAACTGGGAAAGGGAGTTTTCCACCTGGACTGATATGAATGCTATTGTGTATCATGGCAGTCTGGCCAGTAGACAGATGATCCAGCAGTATGAAATGTATTGCAAAGATGACAAGGTTGGTGTCTGCTTTTTTTTTTATACAATTATGCCACATTTTAACTAAAATTAGAGTGGATTTAACTCACAGAATTTGGACTTTGCTGGTGTAAAACATTCATTGTTTGTAATTTGACCATAATCAAGTCACAGTAGAGACTTTTTTTTTTTACACATTGAATAGTTCTGATGTTCCTGTTTGTTTAGACAAATAAAATAAAATTGTACACGGTCCAAGAAGGAAAGCACTCTGGAAAATTACAGTTTGGTTTTGCAAAAGCGGACTTGTAGAATTCACGTGTTTCACCAGCTTAAAATGAAACGCCCACAAGATGTTCAAGATTGTTTATTGTAAAACTATATTATTATTTATTATCGTTACTATAAAATACATATGAATAGCTGTTTTAGGCAACTTCAACAGTTGTTGAGAATTAAAACTCCACTAATGATTTCTTGTTTGTCTTTTCTAGGGACATTTGATTCCAGGAGCCTATAAGTTTGATGCTCTGATCACAACCTTTGAGATGATTCTTTCCGACTGCCCAGAACTGAGGGAGATCTCCTGGCGGTCTGTAGTTATTGATGAAGCTCATCGGTTGAAAAACAGAAACTGCAAGCTCCTCGATAGCCTCAAGATGCTCGAGCTTGTAAGTAGTCTTTAATATTCTGGTTATAGATGAAAGTATTTTAAAGAAATGCGTTTCTTATAAAGCAAATGATCCCCTTTACATAGTCTGCCTATCATTTTCCTTTTCTAGGAGCATAAAGTGTTATTGACAGGCACTCCTCTTCAGAACACTGTAGAGGAGCTGTTCAGTCTGCTTCACTTTCTGGAACCAGCCCAGTTTCCATCAGAGATAGAGTTTCTTCGTGAATTTGGTGACCTTAAAACAGAGGAGCAGGTAAATGGCGTGGATACTATGGCAGTAGGGGTGTAACGGTACGCTAAAATCGTGTTCGGTTCGGTACAGTGTCTTGGAGAGCTCGGTTCGGTTAATTTTTGGTACAAAACGATAAGAACTTACAAATTCTTTATTTTGAAAAGCTGCCAATACACAATAGAATTCTTGCATAATATAAATAAAAGTGACACATTTGGGTGATATCTTAAATAAATTGCACTCTTTATAAAGAAATACACATTTTTAAAATAAAAAATGAAATACTGCAACTAGTTAGGATCTGAAAACTTTTAACACTAGCAACAGCTTCAGCTTATATATCAAAAAACTAACTATTCAAGTTTTAAGTTTTTGGCTAAAAAGATTAACCTATCCACATTTTCTGAAGAGAGCACAGATCTGGTTGCTGTGACAATATCTCCAGCAGTAAAAAATGTTGATGTGTTGCCTGCCACATACCCGATCTCCGTGGAACAATGTCGGCATGCAACTTTAAATTTATCCACTCATCTATCCCCGTTATATATTTTAACAGAGAAGCCTAAGTGTTCCCAAACAGGAGACCGTAGTGATGTGGGAGGGTCTTCAAGCTCTGGCTTCTCTTTTGCTGTTGCCATTTCTCACAGTTAGTTACTCGTGCAGCTCTACTGCGCGTCCGTGCGGAAACTCGCCTAGGAACATTGTTCCGCTGCGCTTAATATCGCACTGATAATAAATTTATATTATTTAATAAAAAAATATACCGAAACGGTACGCAAGTGTACCGAACCGAACAGGCCGCTCCGAAACGGTTCAATGCATCCCCGTGAACCGTTACACCCCTCTATGGCAGGGAGGGTTTCTTTTCAAGCCGCTCTAAATGTTGTATTGCTGGCTATGATTGTTAGGTGCAGAAACTGCAGTCAATACTGAAGCCCATGATGCTTAGAAGACTTAAGGAGGACGTGGAGAAGAATCTTGCCCCTAAACAAGAAACAATCATTGAGGTATCTGGATTGTTTCTTAAAGATGAATTCTTTTAGCTTTAGTCATTTTTGAGTGCGTACGTTTTTCTGGTCCATAGGTGGAGTTGACTGACGTGCAGAAGAAGTACTACCGTGCTATTCTTGAGCGAAACTTCAGCTTTCTTAGCATGGGGGCCACACATAACAGCAATGTTCCCAATCTGCTCAACACGATGATGGAGCTGCGAAAGTGCTGCAACCATCCTTACCTCATTACAGGTGCAGAAATCCTAGCCCTGAACATATTTATTTGAGTGGTTCTAGTGAATGCTCTTGTTTATTTAGCTTAAACATTTTTGCTTGTCAGGATTCTGTATGATTTTGTTAATTTCTCGCTGTTTCTCTTTCCTGGGCAGGTGCTGAGGAAAAGATAGTAGCTGAGCTAAGGGAAGTCTATGACCCTTTTGCTCCAGACTTTCATCTCCAGGCTCTGGTGCGCTCTGCAGGGAAACTAGTCTTGCTGGATAAACTGCTTCCTCGCCTCAAGGCTGGCGGGCACAAGGTGCTCATCTTTTCCCAAATGGTGCGCTGCCTTGATATCCTTGAGGACTACCTTATACACAAAAGGTACTTGGATGGAACAACGTGTTATTTTGGGTGCTTTGGTTTGGTTCTAAGCTGAGTTCTCTGCTGTCTGATCAGATACTTGTATGAGCGCATTGATGGGAGGGTCAGAGGAAACCTACGACAAGCAGCCATCGATCGCTTCAGCAAACCTGATTCCGATCGGTTTGTCTTCCTGCTTTGCACTCGAGCTGGAGGTCTGGGCATTAATTTGACTGCCGCTGATACCTGTGTCATTTTCGACTCAGACTGGAACCCACAAAATGATCTTCAAGTGAGGAACTTTACCCATAGACAATTTTTGGTGTTTTCAAATTCATATATTATAAAAAAAATGGGATTAAGAATGTGATTCCTGGAAAAAACAGGAACAGTTTTTTTTTTTCAACATTAAATTGTTTTTAATTTGAGAATGGAAAAAACGAATTATTACATTCATTTTTTTTTGTTTTGCTGGTCACAGCATCAATTGCGTGAACCAAAAGATAAGGGAGATTGAAAACTAGAAACATATGGTAAATACCATAAATGGCCAAATCAGACTCTTGGAAGCTGTAGAAGGTCTAGTTAATAAAAACTAGATGAGTTTTTCGCCAACTTTTTCAAATCCTTTGTAAAAAAAAATATATCTATGACCAGTAGATTTTTTTTAAAATTCATCCATAATAAATAAATTGTGCAAAATATAAACAGACAAAATACTTAAATAAAAGTCAAGTAATGAGTCACAGGCATGTTAAAATGTTTGGGCTATTTGTGAAATGATGAGGGAAAACTTAAATCAAGTCAATAAAGCTACTGTCTAACGTGATTTGACTGTTTTTTTTTTTCATTCTACATTGTTTGCAAAAAAAAAGACAAAGTGAAACATAATTACAAATAGTAAAAAAAAGTGCCTGTACGGTATATGGAAATGAAAAAAATCTAATATTGATATTTTTTTTTTTTTACGATTTTAAGTTATATAATGAAGAAAATATTGTATTACATCGATACCTGTCATTTCATTATTTGTTATTTCATCATGTTGGGAATTAAACCACAGATTTAATAAACAAAGAAATATTTTATCAAATAAAAACACCATAATTTCACATTTTACTCTTTATTAAAATACATGTGTTTTCTGATTGTTTTCTATTCAATTTAACATAAAACAAGAATGTTGGGTGTATTTTCAATTCAGAATCAAAAATTGAGACAAATTAAGTACTGGGTCCGTGCATGTTGAGATTTGATTTTCTAACGTTGAAAAACAAGACGTTTGTAATTTTTACTTTTGAGCACAGAATTGAATATTAAAAAAATCATTTTGGTTAAAAAAAAAAAGTTCAGGGATCCCAGGGAAAGCAAAAACTGACAGAAAAAAATTATGTTAATTCAAATGTAAGTCGCTTTGGATAAAAGCGTCTGCCAAATGCATAAATGTAAATGTTCATGTTTTCCACATGCCTTTTCTCTTTCATCCAGGCTCAGGCACGTTGTCATCGCATTGGTCAATCGAAAGCAGTAAAGGTTTATCGTCTTATTACTCGAAACTCCTATGAGCGGGAGATGTTGGACAAAGCCAGTCTTAAGCTTGGCCTGGATCGAGCTGTTCTGCAGAGCATGAGTGGAAAAGATAGCAGCAATAATGGGGTAAGAATAAAACCATTCAGTCATTTATTTATTACTCTGTTAATGCATTGATGATTGACCATTGGTAACAGTCTGAATTATTGCTGAAACTATAGAAATCAATTGAAGCCTACTTCAACTTTCCTCAGATTCAGCAGTTTTCCAAGAAAGAGATCGAGGATTTGCTTCGTAAAGGTGCATATGCAGCCATAATGGATGAGAACGATGAAGGGAGTCGTTTCTGTGAGGAGGACATTGATCAGATCCTTCAGAGGAGAGCAACAACCATCACAATTGAAAGTGAAGGCAAAGGATCCACGTTCTCCAAGGCTAGCTTTGTGGCATCAGAAAACCGCACAGATATTGCTCTGGATGACCCCGAATTCTGGCAGAAGTGGGCTAAGAAAGCGGACATCGATATGGATTCTCTGAACAGAAAGGTACTGTGGAGCGTAGGCCTTTGTCTGCTTTAATTTGTCTTCCAACGATTCATCACTCTTATGGTCTGTCCTGTAGAACACTCTTGTGATTGACACCCCAAGAGTAAGAAAGCAGACTCGGCAGTTTTCCACCCTGCGTGGCGAAGGTGGTGAGATCTCAGATTTGGACAGTGACGATGACTATACAACCCCTCATTCCCGTCAGTCCCGAGCATCTCGGCGTTCCGAACGGCACTCTGGAAATGGTTACGGCCGAACGGACTGCTTCAGAGTGGAGAAACACTTGCTTGTTTATGGGTATGGTCAATTGTAATATTTACCAAACATTGTTCTAAAACATCCATCAACTCAAGAACATTGATGTGAAGATTTTGATGGTGAAGGTTATGGCTTTCTCTCTAAAGGTGGGGTCGATGGAGAGATATCTTATCTCATGCTCGATGTAAGAGGCGCCTCAGTGAAAGGGATGTAGAAACTATCTGCCGCGTGATTCTGGTTTTCTGCTTGATGCATTACCGTGGGGATGAGAACATCAAGAGCTTCATTTGGGAGCTGATCACCCCTCCTGAGAATGGACGAGAACCACAAGCTTTATTGAATCACTCAGGTTTGTTTATCTTTTGGTTTCATCTAAAGACAAATCATTTTACATCTGTTCTTTCCCAAGAAAGGGTTTGCAGGAAACTACTTGTATTAAGTGTCTGATGACCAAAAAAAAAAAAAATCAAGTCCACAAAATGCTAGAAATCCAAGAAGGCCATACATTCTTTCTGTCAATATAAAGTCATTGTTACGTCCCTCTATTTATCTGGTCTAGGGGATACCAATAAATAAGGGATTTTTAACATTATAATATAAAGTAAATGTAATGAACCAGATGTTTATGGAAATAAAGATGGAAAAATGGCAAATACACAGAGAATTTATTATCTAATACAACTAATTACAAGCCGCAAACGAATAAATGTGCAGACAAGAATCAACCAAACAAAGAAACTCTATCCCTAACTAAACAAGAAATAAGGGTGAAGGTACTTCATTCCCCTCACCCACTATCTATCCCTAAACAGAAATAAAGACAACAAATCACAGAACAAAAACTAATTAGTCAAACACATGCAACAACAAAACTTCTACCTGTGTTCTAAACAAACTGATCTTACACACCAAACTGACTTTTTCTCTCTCTCAAACAATACACTTGCTTCCAGCTACTCCCACTAAACTGCCTTCCTCTCCAGACGCGAAGTTGATCTTTTATAGTCCTCCCCCTCGCAGCGATTGGCTAGGAAGCAGACATCTCATTGGTGATTGGTGGGAGTGACCAGGAAGCTGTTTCTCAAGGGAAGGGACCTGGAACACAGAGGCAAACAAGCATGCCTGCTAACAGCAGACATATATTTTAAATATGAACATAAATAAACTCGCAGGGCGTAACAGTCATTTTGGTGGAAAATAATAATTAAAAAAAACACATACTTTTGGTACATGAGCAAATAAAGTTGACCCCAGCTTGCTCAGTGCTCAGAATACATTCATCGTGTGCTCTTACAAAATTCCATGAGGCGCACTCTTTTAAAGGCATATCAGTTCGGTTTTCAAGAGAGACATTGCAGTTTTCAAGAGAGATGAGTATCTTTTCTTTTCCAAAATTTCTCATGTTTTCACATCCTGATGACAGGCTTGTCAAATTTATAAATTTTATATTGCGAAAAAGATAAAAAATTTTTAGAAAGTCAGCATTTCGCCTAAAAGAAGCTGTCATAGATCAGCCATGAAATTACTAACCGGTCCCAAATTTAACAACCATTTTAACAATTTTTGTGAGAACGCAATGTAAATTCTTGGTTATTGCACCACCAGGAGGCCACAGGAAATTTAACATTGAGGTTCTTTTTTTTAACCAATCCTGACATATTCAAACTCATTCATACCACCTGGGGGTCATGACTCGTTATGTTTTTATTATTTGAATTGCCTGTATTTTTTAACTACTCATTTCCTCGCTAGTTTCTTGAATGTAGTTTCTCGCTAGTCATGTGATTGAAAATTGGTCTGAATGGTTTTATTCAGTTTTGCTCAAAAACAAAGAACTGGCGCTTGTCACATTTAAAAAATCAATAAATAATTGAAAACCGAGCAGGAGTATATGGCTGATATCCAGTTTTGTAAAAAAACAATGGCAGGACTTTGAATAATGGCCAAATCTTATCTTATGGTATCCGGTAACTTGATCGTTAAAATATCACATTTTTGAAAGGCATAAAATTACATTTTTCTTTTCTTCAGGTCTGTCCATTCCTGTTCCACGTGGCAGGAAGGGAAAACGAGTGAAGGCTCAGAGCTCTTTTGATGTCCAGAAGGTTGAGTGGATCCGCAAATATAATCCTGACAGTCTTCTGCTTGATGACAGTTATAGAAAGCATCTCAAGCACCAGTGCAACAAGTACGTTTTAGAGTCACCCATAGGTTCATTATAAAAGGGGATGGATCTTCAAATTGGGCAGAATGTAGACTTGGCAAAGATGCCTGACTGGTCATCATCAGTTTTCATTTCAAATCGGTTTTCTTCTGCTGTAAAGTTTTCACTTTATCATGGGTCTCAATAGGATTCTGATATCAGTCTCAAGGGGGCTACTGATTAATTGCTTTTACAGTCACTTCCTGTTACACATCTGGGTAAAAGTGAGGGGTTGGTGCTTTGTTAAAACCTACAAGCACGTCATTAGAGGATTTTACTTTAGTATTTTTGCCATCCCTGTTTTTCAGAGTGTTGCTGCGAGTGCGTATGCTTTATTACCTGAAGCAGGAGGTCATTGGCGATCACGCTGAATCTGTACTGAGGGGAGCAGACGCAAGGTGCATGAACACTTTCTATTGTAACTTGGAAAAATGTCAAATGCTTTTGTTCAAATTCACAAATATAAACATTTGAAATCACACATATTGTCTTTCTCTCAGGGATATTGATGTCTGGTTGCCCGAAATGGAGCAGCAGGATGTTCCTTCTGGGTGGTGGGATGCAGAAGCTGACCGATGCTTGCTCATTGGAGTTTACAAGCATGGTATGTGTTGATTAGGGAGTGTCCAGCAAAAAAAAAAATCAAAAGACTAGCCATTCTTGGCCTCAGAACTCCTGCTCAATGTTGTTTGGTTGCCTAGTAACAAGTATGTTAATCATCATGTCAGATTCGCCAGTTTCCATGTGTATTTTCTTATCGCTATACTTAAAATTTTAATTGGTTGTTTCCAGTTCATTCTAAATTATAATTTTTGTTATTGTATTTTTATCTAAGTAAAAATGTAGATGCTTCTTTTTCTTATTGCATTTTTTTTAATGCACATCTTGCCGTTTTGCATACTGGGTTTTTGTATGCGCTATTCCAAAGTGTGCATTAAAATATGTGAATGGAAACGCAGTTACTGAGCAAAGTGCTATATTTTTTTTTCATAATTATTGAGAAATGTTATTGACTTCACTGCTTCTGGTCTTTTTTTTTTTTCAGGATATGAGATGTACACCACTATGCGTGCAGACCCCTGTTTGTGTTTTGTTGAGCGGTGTGGCCGTCCCAATGAGCAGGACATCAATGCAGAGCAGCAATCGGCAGACCCAGAGCTTGGAGAAGGGTCTGTTTCACTTAGACTTCATCTCATTACTTGGTACATTTAGGCTCTTGAATGTACATCATTGTTTAATTTTGTTTTAGAGGGGACTTTGATAAGTATTCTGAAGATCCAGAGTTTAAACCTGCTTCAAGACACACCAAGGATGTATACGATGAGGTAAATGAAAATGCAGTGCTCCAAGCTTCTCGTCTCATGATTTCTAGGGCTTACATTCTAACGATTGGTAAAACTTTGATCCTCAGGGTGATCCGTTGAATGCAGATGGGGATATTTGTGTGGAGGACCGCTCTACTCCTTTGCAGGTTGAAGAACCAGCTTCAGGATCATCGGGTCTGTGTTACTGGCCAACGAGTTCTTCCCTCACTGCACGACTGCGACGTCTCATCACAGCGTACCAACGCAGTTATCGAAGGGAGCAGCTCAAGATTGAGGCTGCGGAGAAGGGAGACCGTAGACGGAGGCGATGCGAACAAGCCGTTAAACTCAAAGAGATAGCTAGACAAGAAAGGCAGCAAAGGTATGTTCCTAAAGCTACCTGAAACGTATAGCTCTTCAGTGTTTTAATACGCTGTCATGTTTAAGGTGGACTCGCCGGGAGGAGTGTGACTTTTACAGAGTGGTTTCAACCTTTGGGGTGGAAAGGATAAAGAAGGAGACGGCGGCTCCAGAAAGCACTGAGCACCACATGGACTGGAATCGTTTCCGTTCTTTTGCACGGCTTGATAAGAAGACTGATGAGAGCTTGACGCGTTACTTTAAGTGCTTTATGTCCATGTGTCGAAAGGTGTGTCACATTCATCCAGCGCGAACAGAAGGTGAGACAAACATTACTACAATCTTCTGCTTCACCTGATAACAGTTCAACACTCATCAATATTATATTAGCATCCAATACGGCTCAAACACTTTCTGTCTTTCTGTGTGACTGCCATAGAAGCTAAAGCATCCAAGTGGTTATTGTCTCTCCTCATGGATATTTTTAGAAGAGTGTATGCTTTTACAGTGGCGTACAGCGGAACTTAGTTATGCTCCCGTGATTGTGTACCGTCCTCATTCTCATCTAGACATTGGTCTTTCTTTCTACTCTCTCTATCACGGTTTCATCGCTTGACCCTACTTTAATTGCTGGTAGTATTATTGTTTTGCAGCTTTCTGAGCATTTTTAAGGTCTAAGCGTGCACAAAAAGGAACGGGTGAAAATTTAAATTTTATTAGGGTTTGAAAACTGAATGTTGAAAAATGACTTGCGCCACGCAATGCATTTCAGCTTATGTTGTGAAAACAGGAATAAAGTTAGTCACAGATATGTGGAGTACCAAGACTAAAAAGTAATATAGTATAATAACTATAAGTAATATAGAAGTATAGTCAGTTGTTTTGGGAAAAACTTCCCAAAAAATGAATTTTGCTCATGTCATACTTAAAAAAAATTCTAGAGATTATCTGTTTACCTCTAAACTGCATCAATTTTACCTTAAGCTATAAGGGATGTTAAATTACAAAGGTTTTTGGACTTGATTAAACAATGTGTGCGCGGTGGCTCTTGAAAGCTGAATTTTTACCCTCAGCAGGAGGTTGTTTAGCTCAACCATACAACGTCTGAACGAGTTACATTTTGCCATGTCTCTACACATCTATATTACAAACTACTCTATAAATTATAGTGAAATGCAGCATTTAACGTTCATAAGCTACTGTCATCAGTTTTGACATTTGTGACAAGAATATAGTCCAATACAATAATAAAACAAAATTAACGTTCAATCATAGCACCACCTTGTGGTGTGGATACTTCATGCTGTAGTTTTCAGTTTTTTGGAAATTTTTGCTTTTCCAGCTTAAAACAAAGACTTGCCTAAAAAGACTGATTATAGTGCATGGTGCAAAGTATTAGCCACTGAGCTGCGACAGCCCTGCTAATTATTTTTATTTTTTTTTTTTCGCATAATATGCTGCTCATTGCATAAAACAAATTGTTTTCAAAAGTCTGTTTTTATTTTTTTTTTTTGTTTATCCAGATATTTATTTGAAAGTCATTTTTTTCTTTTATAATAATATTTAGTTTTAAATAATATAGGTTTGTCGATCGAGTAACTTAAATAAATAGTGTTCTTAGTTCTCTTTTTGATTAAGTTCTTTAAAAATATCATTAAAATTGATCGACAAAATGCTTTGTTTTTTTTATAATTCATTAAAAATGTTCCTTCTTTGTTAGTGTCTCAAGACCTGTCCCAGCCCCTGGCCCCGATCACAGAAGAGCGAGCGTCACGCACCCTCTACAGAGTCAGCTTGCTGTGCCGACTGCGTGAGCGGGTTCTCCGCCACCCCTCACTGGAGGAACGCCTCAGCCTTGCTCCACTGACCTCAGACCTGCCCAACTGGTGGAGCATCCCAAAGCATGACCATGAACTACTCTTTGCTGCTGCCAGACATGGGGTCAGCCGCACTGAACTCTCAATCTTCTCTGACCCTGAGTACTCATTCAGCCAGGCCCGACTTGACTACCTCCAGAACCAACAAGCTCAAGCAGCTTCTCAGATTCATGCGCTAACGCAGTCTCATGATCCAAGCATTATTAAAGAAGAGAGCCTTGATGATGACTCTCGGCTGCTGGGAATTGAGGCCCTCTGTCCATCAGACTCACCAGCCATGCTCCTATCTCATTCTGGGGCGAACCTTGGATCTCAAGCCGGATGGAGCTGGAAGAAGAGCAAAAACAATGGGTCGAATACGATTAAAGGGGGAGGAAGAGCTTCAGACTCTGATTCCGACTCAGACACCGGCTCATCTTCTTCCTCTCGTCATTCAGGCAGCTCGGATGATAGTGGAGACAGTGATGTTGAGAGAGAACGGGGTAAGAGTTTTTCTTGGTGGCAAAACAAAAGTAGACTTTTTCTGCATTACCTGATGTACACTTATGTCAGATACTGCCATAGTTGGCTTTAAAATATGTTTTGGACAGACTTACCTAAAACTAAAGGAGTGTATTATCAAAAAATATCAGAACAGTTCTGGCAGAGGCATGCTAATGGCTATAGTCTGCTCAAAAAGTGATTTCCTGTGTGATTTCTAACTGAAGTGACTGATCTCTCCACAGCAGCTGTTAAAATGTGTGATGGTGATGAAGAAAACAGCCTCCTCTCCCTCACGCCTTCTCAAGAAGGTGTGCCTCCAGAGTCGCTTACCGACCCTCTTAGAGTTGACTGGCCCAAGGACCGAGTGCTGATCAACCGAATAGAAAACCTCTGTTCGCTAGTTGTTACAGGGCACTGGCCCTCGGGTCGTCGGTACATCGCAGACTTGCAGCTTAATTCTGCTTCTGAAGAGCGGGACCTCTGCGATGACCTTGGTTACCTTCGTATGCCTAGAAAAAGCAACAGTGCCTTGTCTGCAGAAGCTTTGGAAAGCCAAGAGTCTGAGTTCACTGTAAAGTTGCTCAAGGTACGCGTCACTGGTTTGACACTTCTGCTTGACTGTTTAACATTAAACGCACTAGACCGTGTTTGCATTGAGATCTGTTTCCAACCGGGACATGATTCTTTAATTAGACCAGTGATTCCCAACATCTGCTCTGTGACCGGTGCGTACATCATTTGGTACTGGTTTACGTTTTTGTTCGTATTTATTATCTGTCTATAAGCTTTTCTTTTGAAAATTGTCCGTATTCTCTGTTAAATCACCAAAATGTAACTGATTAGCTGAAATAATGAGTGAGAAACAGATCTTTTTTTTAAAGTTTTGCAGAGAAAAAGAACGCCTTCCTCAGACAATATCTAGAGTCGTTCTTAAAATATGGATTCTTAGCGACAGGAGATTTCCACATGCCAAGTCTTCTCTGCGCAATAGGTCACACCCTACTCTCTAATGAGGCATATCTTGTACACCATTGCATGAAATAAAATGCCTTCGTTAAAAAAACAAAGTGGACTAGACTGCTGTCCCCATGACCTAGAGGTTTGACCAGAAAATGGATTTCCTGATATTTATACATTTTGGATGAAAAACTGGAAAGTACACTCATTTTTTTATGCTAATTAATGCTCAGATATTTGTAAAGGTTATTACCTTATATTATTAACGCTTATCTGTCGCAACTTCTCAACAGAACAAAGTAATGCGCCACATAATATTGAATTCTAAATACAGTTTTTTCAACCCTAAAACCCTATAACAGCACAGAGATGGTTAGTGAGTGCGTTGTCTTATTTGTCACATTTGGCTCAAGGTATAGCTAAGGATTTAATTTGTGCACATGATGATTCAATCACAATTCCAGGTTTCTGCTCCTGGTTTCCAGTTATTGCTTTAAATTGGAGCAATTGATTTTCCTTTTTTGCATTTGCGTAGTCTGTTGTGTAAAGTCTTTGAAAACCAGTTCGAGCAGTAACTTGCACAACAGCTTTTCCCAATATTCAGCATTTACATGAGTCAAGCTCACGTTCACTGCTAGTACACGAGAAGGCTTTTTAACACTCACTTGGTGACTTCGGAGACATCATTCCACAGAAATCTAACGAATTCTTTGAATTAATAGTTTAATCATCATATGAATTTTACTTTTCTCTCAGTTAGCATGTAAATTATTTAACGTAATGCTAAATGTAATTTCAGGAGGAGGGCTTGAAGCTGACTTTCTCGAAGCAATCTCTTATGCCTAACGGCGAAGGAAGTGCACGCAAAAAGCGAAGGGACCATGAGGTAGGGGATATAGTCCTAAAGGTAGAAACATGCATTTAAAGGTTTAATCTGTGCATCTTTTTATGTTTTGTGCTTTTCAGCTAGTAGATTCAGAAGGAGCTCTCCATGCTCCGCGCAGGAGGGACCTTCCAAGCTGGCTCAAACAGAACCCAGATTATGAAGTGGAAGGAGACATGCTTGAGGTAAATTCAGCACCCAGGTTGAACAATCTTTGAGTTACACCGAAACCGAGGCGTTAAATAATTATGACTCAAAAATCTGTTTCCAGTTACTGGTGAACAGGACCAAAAGGAAGAGGAGGAAGAAGAGGGTCGAGAAGGGAGCAGCACTTACAGGCAGCGAGAGAGTCAAGGTCGTAGACATACGGACGGGCAAGAAGGTATACAAAGATTATTAGCAAAACATGGAAAAATCATGGAACTGAACGCATAATGTGTAAGCAGCTCATCTAACGCTTCACAATTTTGGCTTTTACCAAATATGTGACTTGCTTCACCAATGCACCGCCCCAGTGTTCCAGCTCAGCTTCCCTTAACTCTGTCAGAGGTTTAGCCTTCACCCAATGAGAATCTTCATTTCACCAGTAGAGTTTCATCCTGCAGCTTTTAAACGGCTGGTTTTCATAGTCACACTTTTCTACCGCCTTTTAAAGGTAATGACGACACTATTTTAAAAGGGATTTAGACGTTTCTGTCTAAAGGCTCATTCTGGCTCTTACTGCATTGGTTAACGTTATGGAGCGGTCTTGCGACAAACAAACACAATTACTTGAGAAAATAACCGTTAATAAAATTTAATGAATCAATTCTCAATCCAGCTTGGACTTCACTTGTCAGAGAGCGCTTAAGTGTGGAATGAAGGAGACTTAAACCTAAAGATTTGTCAGATCAGAGGTGAGGTTCAGAAGTAATCATTTTTAGTCTTCTGGCTTTACAGTTTTGTCTTATTTGTAGTGTGGTTCTCTTTTGCATATATAGATGTGTCTGGGAAGTTACAAACAACATTTTATTGGTATTTTACTCAAATGAACAAAATGACTCAAAAGATTTGTTCATTTTGCAAAACTAGACTCAAAGATCCAAACTTCCCATCACAAGATTTCATGTGCTTTCACTCCTTAGAATGAATGAGTAAACGAGAGGGAAATAATGATTTCAATTGTTGTACAAAATGTTCATCACTCGATCTGGAGCCAACTGATGACTTGCATTGTTACACCTGTATTTTTAACATAACATTGCTTCAGATTCTCTCATGAATTTAAACCAAAATGTGTATATGGGACTTTAAAATGTGTATATGGTCACGAACTATACTAAGTTGCATCATTTACCATTGACACGACATTGTTTTTCCTCCCCTAGTTTGGTGGAATATTTGGTCCTGCACTACAGGACCTGAGAGAGCACCTCGAAGAGAACCCTGACCATGTTGTAGCTCCAGAATGGTCCGAGACGGTTCGCACCTCGGTTTGTCTTCTATTTTGTTTATCCCTCATTCATTACCCATCATATCCTACCCATCCATTAACACCTCTCTCTCTCTCTCTCAGGGGTTCTTGCCTGAGACGTTCTTCCACAGACTGTTGAGCCCCCATGCTTCAATACCCCCAAAAAGTCGGCATTTCCTCTCCTCCGCTTCCATTCCGACTGATGACCCTCTCCTGGGCAGTGGTGAAGGGGAGATGTTGGTTTCTGATGGTGCTTACATGATGGACGATGAAGATCTGGAAGATGGTGGTCATCTCTCTTCTCATCATTTCCTGACTCCAGCCTATGATGTGAAAATGGATCCGAGCGCTCTTGATTTAGACGGAGGTGATAGTTTGTCACAAGGCGGCTATGATAGTTCAGACAGAGAGGCCATTTTGGATGATGTCATCATGACACAGAAAAATTCAGACTCTTCCTCAAGCTCAGAGGATTGACCAAATCTCAAGTTAGATGTATTAGGCCGAGATCATGACAGTCTTTTATTTTATTATATTCTCCCATCATTATTTTTATAATTGTTATTGATGTTATTGCATAAACAATGGAGTAACTGATTCTCTTGGGTTGAATTTGTACTGTGTTGTGTAGATTGAGGAAAGAATTTTGTTTGTTTAATTTTTTTTTCTTTTCTTTAATCTTCTTTCAGCACAATGTGCTTAAAGCCAGCTGGTAAAATGTATGAATTCAATGTCCCCTCAGAGTAAGATTGTTCCTTCCTTCCTTTCTGGCTGGAAAAGGAGCTGTTTGTCTCGCATCCTCAGGCTTAACTGAATAATATTGTCTCGGAGAATCAATAATCACGCACAGAGCTGATCCATCGTGGTGCCACAGGCTGGTGATAAGACTTCTCTGTTGGATGTAGTTCATTTTTGTGCGTGTGAGTGTTCGGTGGGGAGGGTTAAGATCTGGGGTTAGGGTTAGTTTATAAAACATTGTTAGACAGAAGATGGCTGTACTGTACAAAGTAGAGTTGGATCTATGCCTGAATTGATGCGAACTTTGAGTTTATTCCAGTTTCAATAACTGACTTCTACTGTCTGTGTTATAAATATGAATAGCAGTCAACCGTGAAATCTGATCTCTGTCGAATTCATTTCCATTTTTATACATAATTACATGTGATTAATAAGATGAAGGTGAAATGTCTATAACGGGATTAGTGTGATCAGGGTTATGGTATTATCATTTGGCAATATTGAACAAAATTGTTGATTGAATTAGAACTGTAGTTTTAAAAGTATTTTGGTCGAAATAATAGATGGGACAATTGTTTAAAAATGAAAGAATGACTATTAAAACAGTGAACTTGTGGCTTGTGGTCACAACTGCAAGCCACGAATGTCCCTTCTGGTGCTTCATGGTCACAAAGGGCTCAAAATTCACAGCCAAAAAATTAAACTGTGTTATATCTTTACTATTTGTAAATTATATCAGACAGCAAATTATGTGATCTATTTAAAGAATCTCTGCAGTGTGTACAAAGTAAGGAATAATCTTAAACGCTAGGTACATGCGGTAAAGATGCCAGTGTCGTTGACGTGCAATCCTGCGACCCATATTGCATCTATAATGGCGTGTAAATATTGCCATTCATCGAGAAAGAGTTGTCACTGTCTAGTGTCTACCCGTAAAGGCAGCGCACCTCGATGGAAAAACCAGTTGGAGCTCAAACATCTTAATGAAAGAGTGGTGCTAATGAAAGAGTTTGGATTGCCCTATAGGAATATTTTTTCGCAATGAGGATGTGAGTATAATGTAAAAGAGCCGCTCAGTGTTGTTCATCCCAAATTTTCATAACGGCTTCACAAAGAAAACATGAAAGAAATAGTGGGCCACAAATACTCTCTTTTCTTCAAGTGTATCTGAATGCGGCGTGCAGTAAAGGGATGGTGAGGATCGAGCCTATGACAGCCGCCCCAACCTCTGAGGATATTGACAACCTCACACTTCTGGGTACAGTACATCGTATCTGTTCGATCCGTCCTTTGTGTAACTTAAAGCTCTCAAAATCACACAGAAAAGTGTGAGGAGTCAAGTTTAACTTAAAATAAAACAAGCTAAAGACGACATGACTCAAAAAACACATTAGGGTTTGGTAAAATTGTGAATTTCAAGCCAGATTGGTGTATTGAGGCCCTTAAGTCGCCATCTGAAATTTACATTAGGTTAGGTGACAGATTTTCCCCTTTTTAAACTATATGCGTCTTTTGATCATTTTTGTTTCATGTTTTTGCATCAAGAAATGAAAGTGTGGAAGAGCTGGGATACTCTGTATTGTATGAAATAGTAATGTACGTTCGAGGATGGACTATCATACGCACTCACACACAGAATATATTATTCTTGTGAAAATATGTACATTTTCCAGTACTCACTGTTTTTTTTAAAAAAGCCACAAATACAAAATGTGTATATAACAGAGCACATTGTGTGTGCATTTGCACGGAGAGGTCGCTGGGTTAATAAACGAGTCACTAGTGTACAGGCATTATTGCTGCTGCAGCTCAATTCCTCCATCAGAAGAGCAAGTTAACAAAGAATAAACGCTAGGAACTCCTAAAAAAAGTCACTGAGTCGCTAGGTGGTCTGAAATAACGCTACATCTAGTGACAAAATCGCTGGGTTGGTAATAGGTGACACGAAATACTCACCACAGCATCTAATGCCTGGGTTTAATGCTTGACGTCACATAACCTTAAAATTCAAATGAGACAAACACATGCCCCGATTGGTCCAGTTAAAATGTCTTATGAGAGTACGCTATATAAATACTCTAGCATTTTAGAATAGAGTAGATGTTGATTCTTTTTTAAAATGAAAATAACAGTGTTCTGAAAGATTATCTTTGTCCATATTTATTGATCTTATCGATATCCTAACGATCGGCTTTTGATTAACAGGGCTTATACAGGCTAACAGACCAACCAGAAGAGTACCGATTTGGTCGATCTTTTTTTTAGCATTGGCAGAGGCTCTTTGCTACTGCTACTCCAGAGACAGTCAAAATTAAAATTCGACTTGATCATGCAAGTGCGTCTGTTTAGTTTGTAGTTTAAACCAATAATTGGTGAAACATCACAGACCTTAAATTGTAAACTTCTTTAAATAATAAACACGAAATCTGATGTAGGGTTTTAATGTATCTGTGAAGCAACATTAGCACCACCAGGCCAGTGAACGTTAGCTGCTAGCTTGTTCAATTGGTAAGCCTGCTTTTTCAATTCTTGAAAGAAATAAAAACATTACGCATTCGGTTGACTTTCTATTGTCTAATTTTGTTGACATTAGTGTGCCGAATTTCGACTATTAGCTTGACAATTTCTCCAACATGATTTGTTTGGTTCTTGGTCGTGGCGAAAAGTGTTTTTTTGTCGATTGGTTTTGGATTATTAGTGTTTGACATTGAGTCACTCCTCTGATGTCAAAAAGACGTTATTTCTATGTTCATTTAGGGTAAATAACGTCATCATGGATTTAAATTTTTACACGGATCTACCTGACGGGACTGGTCAACATGTTGACTCCGAGTTTATGGATAACTCCTCGTACAGTGGCTACGATGCAGGAAACAAGGCAAGTCTGCAGTCGTTTTATTACTCAACAATTCAATAATTAAATATGTATTAATTTAGTGCGTCTTCATCCACACTCCAGAAAGCAATTTAACATATTTTTTTGTTCTTCTGTGCATTAGTTTGCAGATGGCAGTGATGCTTACCTGAACACCGGTGTACCCAGCCATCATTTTCTAGAGGTGATGCTTGCTTTTGTTTAGAATGTTTTCTGTAATGAATTAGTGTACTTCAAATATGATATGTCATATTGTAATAAGAATTGTTTGGTGAGATTTGAAAACCCATTAAAATGATTTACACAAGTATTTCCAATATTGCTAAGTAGGTTCAGTTATTTTTAGTTTGAAGTAAAAGAAAAGTATTTATGTATGTGATTAACAGATTTCAATATGTAAGTTTTATTTTAGATCACTGTTATTATGACAGATTTCTTCTTGAAAAGTTCAACCTTTTATATTCACAACTTGTTTCAAATATACAGCATAATAAGTGTTGTACTGTTTTTTTTTAATATATATATATATATATATATATATAAATTCAGCCGTTCTCCAGGTTTGGCGATAACACACAGATCATATGCTTATCAAAGCCAATTAGATCACTAGAGTTCCAGTTTACGATGGTCAAGTTTCCAGATGTTAAAACTTGTTCAGCGGTAGGTTAAACTTTGGTATTTCTAGGCTAAAGAAGGTACGTCAAGCCTAAAAATATCAATGTTTCATTCTCAGCTGGTCCTACAGCACGATGTGCCTCACAAAGTCAAATTTTAAATAGGAAAAATATGGAAAGTCTTTGCTCATTTGCTGCTCTAAGCAAATGCTGCTGCTCTAGTTGATCTAATTAAATTATCTATGCTATAGGTGCTTTCACACCTGACTTGGGTAGTTTTATTCAAACAAGCTAGAATCCAAACAAACTTTAGATTGGTTTGTTTGTGTTGATCAAACTCTGATCCAAACTAAAATGACTGAAAACCACAAAAACATGCTTTTTGGAAACATGTATGATGACGTATGTGACCAATGAGTTGCCTGTATGATGTCACATGACCATTTTCAACTAGTTCGGACCAGAGCGGTCAGTGTGGTGTGAATGAGGACTAACACAGCAATCTATTGCAACAATGCATCAGTTGTTCCTCTTGCTTCAGATCAAATGAAACAACCTTGAGGTGTGAAAGCACTCTAAAACTGCTATTTGCAGAATGGATGAAAACATTTCCAAAAGTTTTAAGTTTTCAAAATAATTATTAAGGGGGAGATGAGGAGTGAGCCTTTTTTTTAACATTTTGTAGTGTTTCTTTATTTGTTTTTTTGTTTTTTATATATCGCTTTTGTTTCAGAAAACCTTCTACACACCGTGTCTGGGTGATGAGGAGTTTGCGATCCCCATTTCGCTGGATCCAGATACTGCTCTCACCATAGAAGATGTAGAGGCTCATTTTGGAGAGTTGGCAGAGCAGGCTGAGAGCTCCAGGGCTGCTGGGGTTGGAGCGGGGCTTGGAAGTAGTACCGTAGTCGGTGGCAATGATCCCTCTTTTGCTTCCACCTTCATGACTTCATCGGCTCAAGGGATGGAGCACTTGAGTCTGGGGGTGATCAACCAGCCGGGAGGAAGTGCATTGCTCAGCTCAACTCTGGGGGTGGTGAGACACTTTTTTTTTTTTTAAAATCTAAGTCTAAATACTTTTGTTAAATGTCCTAACTGATCATTAGGTGAAAAAATGTATAATTCTTAGATGAGTGTCAATTGTAAAAGTAAGGTGCCCATGACAAAATCAAAGGTTTTGTTCTGTTTCCGTCTATTAAGATTGCTTAATATTTTGATAAAACAACTTTTTTTTTTAACCATAATGATTGGATTGGTTTGTATTTCATCCTCATTATTAGGTTTAAGAAATCGCTATGTTTATTTAGAGAACAGATGTGTCCTTGTCACATCATTTATCTAGCAATGGTAGTATTTTTGCTATAAAATACATTATCCTTTTAAAGATTTGGAGTGATGTGTAAATAAACCTGCAGTCAGTATTTCTTCTCATTCTGTTCTAATAGGATCTGGCACATTCGGTCGATTCTCATTTTGCTAGTTCCTCCTCCATGACTATTGATGTTCCAATCAGTGACATGAACCACAGTCTGTTGGGACACGGGCAGCTTACCACCATAGATCACTCAGACCTCAGTGCCCAGCTTGGCCTCAGCCTGGGTGGAGGTGGAGTGTCCAAGTCTCCGGACCACCCTTTGTCTGCCACAGCTTCCCCTGCCGGATCACTGCAGGATGAGGACATGGAGGAATTCCGACAGGTCAGTCTTTAGTCAAAGGCCAGATTTATGGCAACTTTTGCATTTTTCTCAATCTTGGGTGCTGTCCTTGTTCCTCTTGCAGAAAACTATGCTGGTTGACTCTTTCTCAGCCTCAGAGAGGGACCTGGGTTCAATACAGCTCTCTGCTCCTCCACCTGTGGTCAGGAGAGGAGGAAAGCCATCATTGATGCCTCTAGCCACTGCGGACATGGGATCTTCTCCTGGTCCCAAGAGAGGCAAGAAGAAGAAAGACCCAAATGAACCACAGAAGCCAGTGTCAGCCTATGCTCTGTTCTTCAGAGACACCCAGGCTGCCATCAAAGGACAGAACCCTAATGCCACTTTTGGAGAGGTGTCCAAGATCGTAGCTTCCATGTGGGACAGCCTTGGAGAAGAACAGAAACAGGTGTACAAGAGGAAAACTGAGGCAGCTAAGAAAGACTATCTCAAGGCATTAGCCGCCTACAGAGCAAACCAGCTTTCAAAAGTGAGTCTATTTCTTCAGCTTCTTACTTTTAATTCTGTTTCATTTCACTCTTATCCATTATTTGCGTTTTTATTTCAGCCATCACCTGAGGTGGAGGATACTGCTCCAGCCACACCTCCTCCTGTCTCCTCTTCTACACCAGTCCAGACTCCTCCTGCTGCACCGGCCCGTCCACGGTTGACTCCCATCCCAGAGCAGAACACCATCACCAACATCTGCACCTCCAACATCATCCTGGATCTACCTCAGGTCACCACACGGTCCCGCACTGGCTCTCTGCCTGTGGCTATTGGACAGCCACCACCCCAGAGCCACAGCGGGACTCCAACAGTCACCAAGATCATCATCTCCAAGCAAATGATGCAGAGTTCCTCTTCGCTCCAGCAGATGCCCTCATCAGTGGTGACCGTGATCCCAGCCGGAGTCCGCACCGTAGTGCCCGCATCCACTGGCAGACAGCCTCCACCTTTGCAGCAGATGCAAGGTACCCCCCCACCACCTCGCCTTCAGCAAATGGTACAAACCCAAGCCCCCCCACCGCTTCAAGCCAAACCTCGTGGAGGAGCAGGGAGCTCTGTTGCAGTCACCGCCACACCTCCTCCACCTCTGCAGATTAAAATAGTGCCTGCTTCGCTTCACTCTGATCTCTCCACACCAATCATTGTTACAACGGCAGCGAGCGCCACTTCTGTGTCTTCCTCCACCATCGCTGCTGCAGGAGATTCCGGCACTGTGGAGGTGCAGCTGGAGGAACCTAGGGAGGAACTGAACTCTGCTGTGGACGAGGCTCTAACCGAGGAAACTGAAGAGGTCAGCTTTTGTTCAATGTTTAGTAACAATAGCTTGTCATTAGAAGTCGAACAATTTCTGATTGAGTCAATGCTTCACAATTTTACATTGAGCAGAATCCACTCCACGTTATGTTCCTCGAGTAGTTCCGTTCCCTCATTTCTATCGTGTAACAGGTTTACAGTTTGGATTCCTGTTGGAAATTGTTGCTAATCCCTCGTTCAATTAGGATTGACGATGTCCAATGTGAAACCTGATTATCGCTAATAAAACGTAAAAAAAGCTAAAAGTGTGAAAGAAATATTGAACACACTCCTGATTCTAAACCCCATATAATATTTAAAACAGATCCAAGTTTTGTTTATTAACTTAACTAGTGCATTTTTGCCGTAACATATGCGCCTGTTCATGGTGGACTCATTAGCTTTGAAGAAACAAGACTTTCACAGAACTGTTCGATGCACTTTAGGCCCTATTTATATTCCTTTTCTGTCTGGGTGGCACACAGAAAACTCTTAATTCTTCTTTAAACAACTTCATCCCGTTTTATTTCTACTCTCTGCCATTATGCACCACATGCCCTATAAACGATTTGTAAAAATGCCTTGATTCCTGCTTAGCTTCCAGGCAGATGAACTGGAATTTGGATTCTTCAGGAAGTAAACTGAAGTTTAGCGATCACTATTATAGACTTTTCAACTAATCTGAATAAGCAGGATCATTTATAATTGAATGATTTTATAAGTGAATTTTATTTACTGGTAAAGGTGAGTAAGGTATTGCAAAAAAAGAAAGACAAAAAAAACTCTTGGTGGAAACTATCATGTTTCTGGCCTATATCTATTCCGGAGCAATGGTAAAACTAGAAGGATGGAGTTCCACATCTCCTGAGTTGTCTACTGATATTTATCTTGATGACTTTTAGCTTGAAGGACTGTGAATATTGTTGGAAGGTGTGTTCATTCAGTACATATGAAACTTGATGTTTTTTTTATTTTTTCAGATGGAGATGGAGGTCAGCGTCAGTGCAGCCTCCTCCTCTGCTGCTGTCAATGTTTGTGTTCGAGCCGGATGCACAAAACCAGCCGTGGAGAGCCGAGACTGGGATAAAGAGTACTGCAGCAATGAATGTGTGGCCACTCATTGCAGGTAGATGTTTGCTTGGTTTCGTTTTTCCTCTATTTCCCTCCAGTATTCATATGCTAACCGTGTACATTTTCTGTTTAACAGAGATGTTTTCATGGCCTGGTGTTCAATCAAGAACCAGAACTCAGCCGCTGTCAAATAGACCAATGGAAATCTTCCAGACTTAGGCTCTGAATATTCAAGATGGGTCGTAAAAGTTCACACAACATTTTACTGGGATTGCTAGTGAAGTTTTTGTGTTCGATGTAAATATCTGCTACATGAAAATAATGGGAAAAAGAAACGGATGATTGTTTTGCTTGCAGCTGATCACGGTGTTGAAATAATCTGAACCACATTTCTTTTCATTAAAGCGTTGGAAACGTGTTTGTATGCTGCTTATCAGTGAACTCTGAACTATGGTATTGAAAAGCTGTCATTTATTGCTATGATCATATTAAATACTGTAGATTATTAGTGAGCTTCAGTCTTACTTTTTTTCAATGTTGTGGTGACTCTTAGACTTAGTGTCTTTTTGCTTTATGGGAAATTGCTTTGCTGGTTTTTGTTAATTATGTGTCAGAATAATCAAGTATTAATAAAAAGGCAGCCAAACAGTTTCACTTTATATTATTTTCCGTTAAATATGTGTTTTCTTTATTAAATAACATGGACGTTCATTGCAGGTCCCAGCTCAGTAGCTATATAATTAGAGGTTTAAAACCATGCTTTAAACTATTTTTTTTTTATTATTCTGCGGTAGTTCCGGTTTGGTCACAAGAACCTTACATACGTCAATTTCGGTAAGTTTTGAAAACTTCAACTAACTTATCCAACTTTACTAAATTATGTTATTTGGCCGGATCCACCAGTTATTCTGTTCTGTTACTTTGGGGTAAACTCTTTGAGAAGTAAGTGAACGAAAACCATAAATCAACGTTTAAATTCTCCTACAGTTGTGACCAATCAAGCAATGTGATGTATGGTGTTTGTTAAATTCTCTTAAATACTTCTATTTACTCAATTTAACCTGGGGGGTATTCCAGAAAGCTTGGTTAACTTACCATATGATAAATCATAACCTCTGGGTTGATTTACCCTAAACAGGCATACCATGAGTATGTCGGTTCCAAAACACCTGAGAAGAGTAAGTTTAATCAACCTCCAACTGGTTACCCAGAGTTAATGCGCGTGCACGGTGCATATATAAAGACATTTTCAATGGATCGCCGATTTCACGAGTCACCATGGAAAGTCAAAGCGAAAAAAAGAGAGCGGCGTATTTCACAGAGGCGGAGTTGGAGGTTTTAATGCACGCTTATGAGGAGTTTAAGCCAATAATATTAAAAAGAAGCAATACAGCTGCATCAGCTAAAGCAAGAGAGTTGGCTTGGCAAAAAATAACGGACAGAGTAAATGCGTGAGTGTATTAAATTACAAATTTGGTATTGGCTCCCGTTTTATTATAATACAAAATAATGAAGTATGACTTATACAGCCTTTTGAATATGTTATATCACTATAAAATAATTAATACATGTATAGATATACATAATATGACTAAATATTAAATATGCGTCATAGATTTTACTACAAAGGACAAACCTGCCACTCTGTGGAATTCGCCTTTAATAACAAGCAGAGGTTTATGGCCAGGGAACTGTACAAACGTGGGTAAGAACTGTTTAAGTGCCAGACATACTGTACGAACGGCTCTACACACAGTTGCCTTTCCCACATGCTCTAAATCGCCCACACTGTACAAAAAATGTCCAGACGCAAAAAACCTAAGTGCTATGCACAGAATGTTTTCTGTGCTAAGCGCAGAACTGCGGTTTGTCACATTCGCGATATGCGGTTTTAAAAGATGCGTTAAATAAACTAACGAATCTTTTGAAAAACGATAACGCTCTTTCAAATATTCATTAGGGTATGCAAACACATCAATACGCCGTCTTATAACCCTCTCCCGACGAAAAAAAAACTCGTATAATTTGTGCTTCTACGTCCACAGGATCCTCATCAAAAGGGCACGCCATGCTCACCAACCTTCTGGAACGAAGTTACACTGAAACATAACCTGCTCCCGAGCAGGTTATCTTCAGAGAGTCAGTTGCTATGGTTTCATACATACCCAGAAAGTTACCTCCGTTTTTGGAAC